>JAKSZT010026914.1:13737147-13778824 GCA_026826555.1 Tolypeutes matacus | reverse complement strand
TTTTCCTCGGCTTTTCCCCATATGCCCCTGCCCCCACCCCCACCCACTTCCCCAGGCACACAGGTTGTCCACAGGCCGGGCCAGGATTTGGGGGAAGGTGGAAAGGGGGAGAGAAGCCAGGTTAAGCATGGGAGGGCAGCCTTGCTTTGTGACAAAGCAGCACCCCGTGCCAAGTCCACACCTCACCTGGGCCTCCTGCAAACAGCACCTCAGAAGGTGCTGAAAGGGCTCCTGTTTGGGGGCTAAAGGGAGCATCCTAAGGACCCAGAGACCCCTGTGGACAGAGGAGACCCCCGCAGGCAGGGGAGAGCAAAAACTAAAGCTAAGGAAGAAAAGTAACAAAGCTATTTGTGGAGAAGGCTAGGGAGTCATTTGGTTGAATGCCCCCCAAGTATAGGGATCTCACCACCTATCAGCCAGCCTGATGCATTGAAAGTACCCTCCCACCAGGCCACTGGAAGAACCTCCTAGATGGAGTTGGTGCAGAGATTTGCTGAGAAGAGCAGGGCAAGAGGTCAAAGAGCAGCCAGAACAGCTGGACTCTCTTCCTGGGAGCCTCTATACTAGGTGTGTAAACTTGAGTGAGCCACTTAATCTCTCTGGGCCTCAGTTTCCCTTATCTCTGAAATGGAGGTGATAAGAATACCTACAGCAAAGGGTCGTTACAAGTTTCAAATGAGAGAATGCCTGTAAAACACCTGCACTACAATCACACATACGGTATGCTCTCAATCCGTGTTAGCGATCGGTATTAATACTATGTATGTGCGTGGACATGTTTGAGAGCACACTAAGAAATCATAAACTGTGACTGCCTCTGGGAAGGAAAACAGGGTGGCTGGAGGAGAGAAGTGGGAGAGTAATATTTCATCGTATTCCTTTTTGAACCTTTGGAATTTTCTACATGCGCTATATTACCTACCCAAATTAAAAATTAAAAAATAATACAAGATAGCTTGGTATTTCAAAAAAACAAAGTAATACAAACTAATTTCTTCTTCTAATGGACCCCAACCTGCCTTCTGGTAACTTCCGCTCCCTGTTTGGGCTCTCACCTCTGAAGTCACACAGTCAACACCTGCCCTTTGGAGCAAGTCATTCATTCATACAACCAGCTCTTCCCGAGCCCCAGCCCTGGGCTTCTAGGAGCAAGGAGTTCAGCAGAAGCCGAGACAGTACCCAACCCTGCAATCCAGCAGGTGAGAGGGCTGCAGGGTGTCCCCGTCATAGCCCCGGGCCTTCCAGGTGGAACCCTCTGGGGCCATTTCCTGTTCATGTCCCTCCTTGGCCCACTCCCCCTGTGGTGCCTGATTTAAGTTTCACGGTCTCCATTCTTGATCAGGTGAATTGACTGTTAATGATACACATGCTGAAGTGTTTAAGGGAGAAGTTTACTGATGTTCACAACTAACTTTGAAACACATCAAAAAAGCAAAAGGTTTGATGGATGAGTGGGAAACAGATAGATGGACAGACACATGACAAAGGAAACTAACAAAATATAAACTGTAGAATCCCAGTTGGTGGGGTATCTGAGTGTTCATTGTACAAGTCTTTCCATTTTTCTGCAGGCTTGCAAATTTTCATGAAAAAAATGTTGGGGGAAAATTGGGAGAATGAGAAACCACACAAATCTTCAGGTGGCTTTTTAGAGCTGATGGCCCTCCAATGCCCTTTGCCTATGGGCTGGGGGCTCTCCATGGGGAAAATGTGTCTGCACTGTCCATCTTAAAGGGCTGCCTCCAGGGCCTTTCTCCTAGCTGGCCCCACTCAAAAGGGGACATAGCTGGGCTGAGGGGATGCCTCTTCATTCTCCCTGAAGGTCATTTCATTCTCCAGAGTCCATTCTCTGCGCTGGGACAGGGCTGGCTACAGAGAAGAAAGCTTTGCACCTTCTGGTATTGCAGGGGGACGAGAAGGGGGTGAGAGGAGAAAACTTGCATATGTTTGCTGGGGCAGGGAAAGGTAATGGGTGGCTGGGAGGGTCCCTGAATCCATGCTGGGGCTGCAGAGAAACATAACCTTGGTCCCCTCAAAGTCAGACTATGGGATCCCTAATACCTTCCCAGAATTTTTACTTATAGTATAACAATAACAAAACAGCAATAATTAGTTATATGATGGCAGCTACCATCTGTTGGGCACATACTATCTGCCAAGCACTGTGTCTATAATTTAAATCTCACAACCACGTAGTGAGAGGGATACAATTGTTATACTCATTTCGCAGGTGAAGCGATTGAGATAACTGTTGCAGTTTGATATTATTTATGAATTCCAAAAAGAGATATAGATTGTGTTTGTAAACTGGTCTGTTTCTCTGGCCATGATACCCTTTGACTGATTTAAATTCAAAGGCTTTATATTTACTTGATTAAATCAAGATTAGGGCTTTGATTTGACCACATCATTAGGGCATGCAGGGTTGAGTGCCCGCCTGCCCCCTTGGTGGACTATATACATGAATACTCAATCAAGAAGACAGAAGATACACACAAGGAATAGACAGCTCCATAGGCACGATAGAGGACAGAACTTGATCCTGGGGCCCCCAAGAGACATGAGCTATTCACCTGATAGTTTGCAGCTGAAGAGACTAGAGCAGCTAGGAAGGCCCGGAAGGAAACAAGCCCTCCAACCTACAGCTGAGATCAGAAGAAGCTGGGCCCATGGAACCTTAAGAGAGAGAGGAAGGCTGAACTCTCACAGACTTTGCCCTCCATCTTGCTTCAACATGTGGCAACAGACTTTGGATGAGGAAGTATCTCTTATGGTACCTTGAGTTGGACTCTTTAGGGCCTTGTAACTGGAGGTTTTTACCCCAAATAAATACCCTTTATAAAAACCAGCAGACTTTTGGTACTTTACATCAGCACCCCTTTTGGCTGACTAATACAATGACTAAGAAAGAAAAGTTCACGAACCCAAGGTTACCCAGCCAAATACCCAGGAAACAGTAAACTGGGATTCAAATTCCAGTTGGGTACTACTTCCAGCTATGATGTAATAACTTACAGCAGACCAACTCTCTTACTGAGACTAGAAAAGCTGGACCCCAAAAACTTTTACTGGAAGGTACTGGAGAGCTGTCATGGCAGATAGACCCTGATATGCCAAAGTCCAGAGAGAAAGGAAGGTCGTGGAGGCAAGTCCAATCTACTGGAAGTCTCTTTTCCACTCAGGGCATTGGCAAGAAGGAGAATTGAGAAGCCAGAAGAATGTTGGACCTCCCATGAGGCGGGGGAGAAACAAAATTGGAGTTGGGGGATAAAAAGGCAACGAAGCCTTGAGGAGCCAAGATCCCAGAGAGAAGGGAGGCACAGAGCAGAGAATTCAACACCAGTTTTCCCCTCGAGAAATTCGCCATTTCTTAAGCTGTGGAGAGAAGAGGCCAAGGAACCAAGCGGAAAGGAGTTGAAAGGTGGAATGGAATTTTAACTGACTCTCATTACTAAGGATACAAAAATTGGAATTTAGGACCCACTAGGGAGGAGTGGCCATAACTAATACTCCAGGCTCTCACTTAACAGACCCCTGGAGAGTTACTACAGGAGTGGGGATTAACCTGAAGTAGACTGAGCTTCACAAAGACTCTGACCCAGCCTGGAATCAGCTGAGTCCCTGACTGGTTTAAGATGACCATCCCTTCTGCCGCCTACCAGATTATAAGATGAATCCTCTCTGAAAAGAAACAGCAGGATTCAGAACCTCTATAGTTTTTTCATACAAATGACTGACATTCACAAATAAATAAATAACCAGCCACACCATAAAACAGAACCATGAGGAAAAAACAGACAATAGAAACAAGCCCATGGTGACCCAAATACTGGAGTTATCTAATATGGGCTTTAAAAATTACAGTGATTAACATATTCAAGAAAACAGCTGACGATATAGATAATTTTACCAGAGAATTAGAATATATAAAATAAATTAAAATAAACCTCTAAAAATGAATAATACAATAACTGAAATCAAGACCTTAATAGATGGGTTTAACAGTGAGTTAGACACAGGTGAAGAAAAAATGAGTGAAATGGAAATAGGCTGATAGAAAATAACCAGGATGAAGCACAAAGAGAAAAAAAGAGGAATATTGATTTTTTTTTTAATGGCTTAAGAGGTATATAGAACATGGTGAAAAGGTCTAGCACAGGTGTGCTAGAAAGATACTAGGGCAGAAGGAATAATTGAAGAAATGTTAGCCAAAAATCTTTTGATACTGATGAAAAATATCAAGCCACAGGTTGGAGAAATGCTATGGATACAAAGGAGGATAAACTAAAGTAAAACTGCTGAAAACCAAAGACAAAAAATTTAAAGGAGCTTAAAGAAAAGACACATTAGCTTCAAAGGAGTTTAATAAAACTTACAGACAGCTGACTTTTCCACAGAAATTATGGACACCAGGAGACAAAGAATGGAATGATATCTTTAAAATGTGACAAAAAAATTCTATACTGAGTAAAAATATTCTCCGAAAATGAAGGTATAATAGATATTTCCATATGAGCAAAGACTAGAAAATTTTGACAGGATATCCACACTAAAATGAAAGATCTTCAGGCAATGGGAAAAGTAATCCAAATGAAAACAAAGAAACACAATGAAGAATGAAGAATATTAGAAAGGGTAAATATGTAAGTAAATGAATATTGACAGAAGGAATAACAATAAGCCCTGTGGAATATAAAATAGATGTACATTAAAACCTATAATAACACTAACACAAAAGGCAGAAGAACAGTAACTGGAGTTAAAGTGTTTCAAGTTCCTAGCATTGTCTGGGATTGACTTATAAGTTAAGGATGCAGGCTATAATCTCTAAGATGTCTACCAGAATAAGAGTAAAGGACTGTATAACTAACAAGCTAATAGAGGGGGAAACTGAATTAAAAATATCCAAGGAATCCAAAGAAGGCAATAAAGAAGTAAAAAGGGAAGACAAAACAGGTGGGCAAAGAGAAAACAACTAAGATGGTAGATATAACCTAAATTAACTGTAAATGAAATAACCTCTCAAATTAAAAGACAAAAATAGACGGGATTAAAGTAAAACTACATTCTATTTACAAAAGACAAATCTTAAATATAAGAACATGTGAACAGCAAAAGTAAAGGGACGAAAACGTTATGCTATGCAAATTCTAGTCAAAAGAAAGTTAGCATGGCCACTATAATAGCAGATAGGTTACACTTTAAGGGGAAAAAAACATTATTAGAAATAAAGACAGAGGGAGGAAATATTTGCAAACACATATCTAACAAAGGACTTCTAATCAAAATATACAAAGAACACTTAAAACTCAATAATAAACAAACAAACAACCTAATTTATAAATGGGCAAAAGAATTGAATATACATGTATCTTACCAAAAATGATATACATACGGCAAACAAGCTTATGAAAAGATGCTTAACGCCATACA
Organism: Tolypeutes matacus; assembly: GCA_026826555.1. Lineage (NCBI taxonomy): Eukaryota > Metazoa > Chordata > Mammalia > Cingulata > Chlamyphoridae > Tolypeutes > Tolypeutes matacus. The sequence continues at coordinate 13,773,391 of JAKSZT010026914.1, read as the reverse complement.
TCATTAAGGAATTGCAAATTACACCAATGAGACATAACTATACACATATTTAGAATGGCTAAAATTCAAAACACTGACAATAAATGCTAGCAAGGATGTAGAGTATTTGGAACGCTCATCCATTCCTGGTGGGAATGTAAAATGGTACGGCCACTTTGGAAGGCAGTTTGGCAGTTACTTACAAATCTAAACACATGCTTACACACATATGATCCAGAAATTGCACTCCTAGGTGTTTACCCAAAGGAGTTGAAAATGTTGTCCACCAAAAACTTGCATATGACCATTTAAGGTATCTATATTCATAGTTGTCCAGAACTGGAAGCAACCAAGATGTCCTTCCATGGATGAATGGATAAACAAACTGTAGCACATCCAAACAATGGAATATTATTCAGCAGTAAAAGGAAATGAGCTATCAAGCCACCAGAAAACATGGAGGAACCTTAAATGTGTATTGTTAAGTGAAAGAAGACAATCTGAAAAGCTTCCATACTGTATGAGTCCAACTATATGACACCATGGAAAAGGCAAAGCTACAGAGACAGTAAAAAGACCAGTGATTGCCATGGATTGGGGGTTGGGGTTGGGGGAGGGATGAAAAGGTGGAGTACATGGCATTTTAGGGGTAGTGAAACTATTCTGTATGATATTGTCATGGTGGATACATGATATTATGCATTTATCAAAACCCATAGAACTGTACACAAAAAGAGTGAACCCTAATGTAAATTGAGGACTGTAGTTACTAAAACTGTATCAATATTGGTTCGATTATAACAAATGTATCACATTAAGGCAAGATGTTAATAACAGGGGAAATCATGTATGTGTGGGATGTATATGGAAACTGCACTTTCTGTGAAATTTTCCTAAAACTGCTCTAAAATAAAAGCTCTAAAAATAAAGCTTATTATTTTACAAAGAAAGAAAGAAAGAGATATTTCAACATGATCAAAGGGTAAATCCACCAGGAAGATAAAAATAATTTTAAAATTTTACTCAGCTAATATCAGCTTCAAAATATATAAAACAAAAATCACAAAACTAGAAAAAGAAATAGAAAATACACAATCATATGGAGACTCTGACACATCCTTCCCAATAAAAGTGGAAAACAAATCAGTAAGGATACAGACAAATAAGCAACATAATTTATAAATTTGAACTCATTGACAAAATTGAGCACTACACATAATAACAGAATAAACAGTTTCCTCATGGGTCAGTGAACAATTTACCAAAATTCACCATGCCAGACCATAAAGTAAGTCTCAAAGAAATAGCTAGAATTAAGCTAAAAAATAACCATGAAAAAAATGAAAAACTCCCCAAATGCTTGGAAATTAAGCAATGAACTTATAAATAGCCCATAAGTCAAAGAGGAAACTACAACAGGAATTAGAAAAAATTTTGAAACACACAATAATGAAAATATGATATTTATGACATATGTAAATATTCTCGCTGTTCTGATTTTGTGATAATCAGGGTAGGCTAAACATTCGCTATATTAGAAACCATGTATGTGTCCCCAGACCTAGTTTTTCTCCATAGATCTGGTTTTTGTAATGCTGGTGATGAACCAAGCCTGATTTATTATATGACCATCCTGTATGGGAAAAGACTGTAACTTTGGGTATCTTCAGTCAACCTTAAGAGATATAGCAGAGGGACAGATGTGGCTCGGGTGGTTGGGTGTCTGTCTCCCATAAGAAGGGACATGGGTTCAATCCGTGGGACCTCCCAGTAAAAACAAAAGAAAAATATAGAAAGTGTGTGGGCCACCATTCCCCGTGCAGGAAACGGACACAGAGAGTTACCCAGTGAATGGACACAGAAACAGCAAAAATGGGTGTGTGTGGGGGGAGGTGGTAAAAATGGATAATAATAAATAAATAAATAAATAAACAAACAAACAAACAAACAAATAAATAAATCCTTTAAAAAATGTATAGGGGAGGAAGATACGGACTATAGTTAGTATTAATACTTTGACGATGCTTTTTCATGATTTGTTAACAAACGTTTCACAACAATGCAGGGTGTTAATCTAAGCACCTTTAAAATATATATATATATATAAAATAACATTTATATAAGCAAATGCACATATATGCATATATATTTATATATCATTTTACAAATATTGGTATGTATTGTGAAAAATTTTATTTTTACCCACAATAAAAAAAAAAAAATGTGTTTGGGGAGAAGGGGTGATGTGTGGGAGCCCTGTGTGATGTTATGCATGTTTGTTTTGTAAGTTCACAATATTTACTGAACACTTACAATTTATGTATGTTCATGTATGAATGATATATTTCAATAAATTGTTTTTTAAAAATTGTGACATATAAATAGCTGTCCTTAGAGGGAAATTCACAACCTAAAATGCTTATTTTAGAAAAGAAGACATTCTAAAATATCAATTGTCTAAGTGTCTAAGAGTTTTATAAGAAATAGTAAACCCAAGGAAAGTGGAATAAATGAAATTAAAAGGATAAGAACAGAAATTAATAAAATGGAAAACAAAATTAGACAAAATCAGTAAAACCAAAATCTGTTGTTTGAAAAGACTAATAAAATTGATAAATCTTGTTATCAGCAAGATGATGGACAAAATGAGAGAGAAGGCATTTATTACCAATATTATGAATGAAAAAGTATATATGACTACAGATTCTACAGAGTAAAAAAGACTATGAGGATAATAAAAAGATACAATAAATATATTTTTATCAATTCACTTGAAAATTTAGGTAAAGTGGATAAGGATCTCAAAAAATACAACCTACCCAAACTGACAGACAGAAACATAAAAATATTTACGAAAGAGTTTACTAAAGAAATTGGACATGTAATTAAAAACTTTACCATTAAGAACTCTAGGCTCAGACGGCTTCTTTATTGAGTTCTTTAAACATTTAAGGGAGAAAAAAAAAAACCAAAATCCTATCCAAGTAACTCCAGAAATTAAACAAAACAAAACAAGAATACTTTCCAATTTTTATTCTGAGGTCATCATAACTTGATACCATGATCTTACAAGAATGTTACAAGAAAGGAAAATCACAGGCAATCTCTCCCATGAACACAGATGAAGAAAGCCTTAAACAGAATATTAGGAATTCATATATGGCATGTGAAATAAAGTCAGAAGTAAACTGTTATAGCTATACCAATAGCAGACAAGAGACTATGAAAAGAGTAATACATGATGATTATAATATTGGGCTTCTTTCAAGAATGCTAGGTTGGCTTAACTTTTGAAAATCAATCAATGCAATTCACCACATTAACAAAACAAAGAAGAAAAAATATGTGATCATTCATATAGACACACAAAAAAGCATTTGATAAAATTTCACACATAGTAATGTTTAAAACTCATAAAAAAGGAACAGAACACAGACACAAAGGCTAATGGAATAGAATTGAGAGTTCAGAAATAAACCCACACTTCTATAGCCAATTGATTTTTGACAAGAGTGCCAAATCAAATCAATGGGAAGAGAATAGTCTCTTCAACAATTGGTGCTGGGAAAACTGGATGTCCATGAGCAAAAGGATGAAAACAGACCCCTACCTCACGCCATATACAAAATTTAACACAAAATGAATCAATGACCTAAATATAAGAGCTAAAACCATAAAACTCTTGGAAGAAAACATAGGAGAAAATCTTCAGGATCTTACATAAGGCAATAGATTTTACCCCAAAAACAAGAGCAACAAAGGAAAAAATAGATAAATTGGACTTGATCAAAATTTAAAATTTCTGTGCATCAGAAGACTTTATAGAACTTCCGGGAAGATGGCGGAGTAGTAAGACACGGGAATCTCTTCTCCAGAAAAATAGCTAGAGAACAGACTGAAACAGCCCCAAAAAGATCTTCTAGGGTTTAGGACAGCAGGTGAAGGCTGCATACCACCCAGAGGAGAAAGGGATAAAAGACGGAAATCGCGACGACAGAACCGTGAGTTGGAACCAGCAGCGGCTGCTGCTGCCGGCACCCTCCCCCACACTCTTTTTTTTTTTTTTTTTAAAGATTTTATTTATTTATTCATCTATCCCCCCCTTGCTGCTCGCGCTCGCCGGGTCAGCCAACCACGCCGTGCGGGCGGGCCCGCCCTCACCAGGAGGCCCCGGGAACCGAACCCGGGGCCTCCCACATGGCAAACGGGAGCCCCACTGATTGAGCCACAGCCGCTTCCCTCCCCCACACTCTTTAGAATTCTCAGGGCTCTGGGCCTGCGACTACAGACAAAGGGGGCTCCAGGGATCTACCACTCCAGGAAAGGAGAGAGAGAAGGACACAGCCTTAGGCTGACTCAGGTTCTGATCCACAAATTTGGGCTGCGGAGCCACACAGACCCTTCCACATGGTGGTTTGCCCTGGGAGCCTAGGAAGGACTGGAGAAATCTGACCCTCACAACCTCCCTCTTTTCTAGCCTGGACTAATTGTTGAGGACTCCACAGGAGAGGGGAGAGAAAGCCTGAGGCTAACCCTGCTTTTGACTCCCAGGTTCGGTCTGCCCTGTCCCGAGAGCCCTTCCAGGCCGGGTGGGGCTGCGCCATTGTTTGCCTTGGAGCCTGCAAGGGGCTAAAGATATACAAACCTCCCAATCTCCTCCGCTCTTAACAGGGACTGATTGTTGAGGATTCAGAGGGGAGAAGAAATATTTCCTAGCTGGGAAAAGGCAGGGAGCTGCCAGAGAAGACTGGAGAACTGTCTCAGAAAGTTTGAATTACAAGGCTCTTAGCCTCCAGACAGGAAGTTCTACCACATTGATCTGGTCTGTGTCACAACAAATACACTTCGACCAGGCATTGAATTGAGAGCTGCCAATGAGCGCCATCTCCTGGCAGACCAAGGAAGTGCACATAAGAAAATTAAATAGGAGAGGCTTTTCCTGGCCTCTATAGCCTCCCTGCCCAAGGCCCTAGGAAATGACTCTACAACCTATTACTGGGTCCAGTAGCCAGTTTTGAGCAACTAGCAGGACAATCCTAACAATCAAGGTTGAGCCAAAAATCAAAGAGCTGTGGTAACTCACAGCCTCCTGCCACTAAAACCCCATAAAAGAGAAAGAGATAGAGCATCTAAGTAAAATACAACCTGACCAAGATGCCTAATAACCAACAAAAAATTACAAGCCATACTAAGAAAATAGAAAACATGGCCCAAGAAAAGGAATACAGCAAAGTCCCATAAGAGATGCAGAATTTGAGAGAACTAATCAGTGAGATGAGCACAATTTCCAAAATCAAATTAATGAGATGAAAGAGAATATAGCTAAAGAGCTCAATGACATCAAGAAGACATTGGGCGAACGCAAAGAAGAATTTGAAATCCTGAACAGAAAAGTAACGGAGTTCATGGGCATGAAAGACACAATAGGTGAAGTCAAAAATACATTTGAGGCATACAACAGCAGATTCGAAATGATAGAAGAAAGAATAAGTGATACCGAAGACAGAGTAGCTAAAATTGAAGAGAGAAAAGAATGGAAAAAATTGAGCAGGGGCTCAGAGAGTTGAATGACAGCACAAAATGCATCATCATATGTGTCATGGGAGTTCCAGAAGGGGAAGAGAAAGGAAAAGGGGCAGAAATGGTATTTGAGGAAATAATAGCTGAAAATTTACCAACTCTCACAAAAGAAATGAACTTACATATCCAAGAAGCAAATCGTACCCCAATGAGAACAAATCCAAATAGTCCTATGCCAAGACACCTACTATTCAGAATATGAAATATAAAATATAAAGAGAAAATTCTCAGAGCAGCAAGAGAGAAGCAAACGATCACATACAAGGGATGTCCAGTAAGACTTAGTGCAGATTTCTCTTCAGAATCCACGGAGGCGAGAAGACAGTGGTATGATACAATTAGGAAACTGAAAGAGAAAAACTGCCAGCCGAGAATTCTTTATCCAGCAAAACTGTCCTTCAAATATGAAGGTGAATATAAAGTATTCACAAACAAACAGAAACTAAGAGAGTTTGCAAAAAAGAAACCACCTTTGCAGGAAATATTAAAGGAAGCCTTAGAACCTGAAAGAAAAAGACAGGAGAGAGAGGCTTGGAGGAGAGTATAGAAGAAAGAAAAGCAGAAAGGATAACCAAGAGAGTAAAAAGAGAGACAAAAACAAGATGACATATGAAAACCAAAGAATACAATGGAGGAAATAAATAGTGCATTTTCAGTAATATCATTGAATGTGAATGGATTAAATTCCCCAATCAAGAGATACAGGCTGACAGAATGGATAAAAAAACATGAGCCATCCATATGCTGCCTATAAGAAACTCACCTCAGACCCAGGGATACAAACCGGCTGAAAGTAAAAGGTTGGAAAAAGATACTCCATGCAAATAGTAAACAGAAAGGAGCAGGGGTAGCTATACTAATATCAGACAAAACAGACTTTAAATGAAAAAAAGTGATAAGAGATACAGAAGGCCATTATATATTAATAAAAGGGACGATCCTCCAAGAAGTTATAACAGTCATAAATATCTATGCACCTAACCAGGGTGCCCCAAAATATATGAGACAAACTCTGGCAAAACTGAAGGGAGAAATAGACATGTCTACAATAATCGTCGGAGACTTCAACACCCCTCTCACATCATTAGATAGAACAACTAGACAGAAGATCAACAAGGAAACAGAGAACTTGAACAATATGATAAACAAGTTAGACCTAACAGACATATACAGAACACTGCATCCAAACTCAGTAGGTTATACATTCTTCTCAAGTGCCCATGGATCTTTCTCCACGATAGACCACATGTTAGGTCACAATGCAGCTCTCAATAAATATAAAAAGATTGAAATTATACAAAGCACCTTCTCAGATCATAATGGAATGAAACTAGAAATCAATAACAGACAGAAAAAAAGTAAATTTGCAAATATGTGGAGACTGAACAACACACTCCTAAATATTCGGTGGGTCAAAGAAGAAATTGCAAGTGAAATCAGTAAATATATTGAGACAAATGAAAATGAGAACACAACATATCAAAACTTATGGGATACAGCAAAGGCAGTCTTGAGAGGGAAATTTATAGCCCTATATTAAGAAACAAGAAAGAGCTAAACTCAAAGATTTAACTGAACAACTTGAGAAACTAGAAAAAGAACAGCAAACCAATCCCAAAGCAAGCAGAAGGAAAGAAATAATAAAGATTAGAGCAGAAATAAAGGAAAATAAGAACAGAAAAACAATAGAGAAAATAAACAAAACCAAAAGCTGGCTCTTTGAGAAGATCAATAAAATTGACAAACCCCTCACTAGACTAACAAAGAAAAAAAGAGAGAAGATGCAAATAAATACAATCAGAAATGAAAGGGGGGAAATTACAAATGACCTCACAGAAATAAAAAGAATCATAAGAGGATATTATGAGAAACTATATGCCAAAAAATTAGACAACCTAGATGAAATGGACAAATTTCTAGAAACACACAACCAACATACACGGAAGCTACAAGAAATACAAGAATTTAACAAACCAATCACAATTAAGGAGATTGAATCCATCATCAAAAATCTCCCAACAAAGAAAAGTCCAGGACCAGATGGTTTCACAGGTGAATTATATCAAGCATTTCAAAAAGAATTAACACCAATCCTGTTTAAACTCTTCCAAAAAATCGAAGAGGAGGGAAAATTACCCAACACATTTTATGAAGCCAACATCACCCTAATACCAAAACCAGATAAAGGTTCCACAAGAAAAGAAAATTACAGACCAATCTCTCTCATGAACATAGATACAAAAATTCTCAACAAAATACTTGCAAATTGAATCCAACAGCATATCAAAAGACTTATACATCACGACCAAGTGGGATTTATTCCTGGTATGCAAGGCTGGTTCAACATAAGAAAATCAATCAATGTAATACACCACACATTAACAAATTGAAGGGAAAAAACCACATGATCATCTCAATAGATGCAGAAAAGGCATTCAACAAAATCCAACATCCTTTTTTGATAAAAATACTTCAAAAGATAGGAATAAAAGGAAAATTCCTGAATATGATAAAAGGCATATATGAAAAACCCACAGCCAACATCATACTCAATGGGGAAAGGCTGAAAGCTTTCCCTCTAATATCAGGAACAAGACAAGGATGCCCACTGTCACCATTGTTATTCAGCAATGTACTAGAAATTCTAGCTAGGGCAATTAGACAAAACAAAAAAATTAAAGGTGTTCAATCAGGAAAAGAGGAAGTAAAACTCTCACTGTTTGCGGATGACATGATTCTATACTTAGAAAATCCTGAAGTATCCATGACAAAGCTACTTGAACTAATAAATGAGTTGAGCAAAGTGGCAGGATACAAGATCAACACACAAAAATCAGTAATGTGTTTGTACACTAGTACTGAACAACCTGAGGAGGAAATCAGGGGGTAAATTCCATTTTCAATAGCAACAAAAAGACTCAAATACCTAGGAGTTAATTTAACCAAAGAAGTACAGGACCTATATGCAGAAACCTACAAAACAATGCTAAAAGAAATTTAAAAAGACCTAAGCAAATGGAAAGACATTCTGTGTTCATGGATTGGAAGAATAAATATCGTGAAGATGTCAATCTTGCCCAAACTGATTTATGAATTCAATGCAATACCAATCAAAATCCCAACAGCTTACTTTACAGAAATAGAGAAGGCAATTACCAAATTCATCTGGAAGGGTAAGTGCACCCGAATAGCCAAAAGCATTCTAAAAAAGAAGAGCAATGTGGGAGGAATTTCACTGCCTGACCTTGAAACATATTACAAAGCTACAGTGGTCAAAACAGCATGGTACTGGCATAAAGATAGACACATCGATCAGTGAAATAGAATTGAGAACCCAGAAATAAACCCTCACCTATACAGTCAACTGGTTTTTGACAAACCTACCAAGCCCACGCTAATGGGAAAAAAACAGTCTCTTCAACAAATGGTGTTGGGAGAACTGGATATCTATAACCAAAAGAATGAAAGAGGACCCCTATCTCACCCCCTATACAAGAATCAACTCCAAATGGATCAAAGATCTAAATATAAAAGCCAGGACCATAAAACTACTAGAAGAAAATGTAGGGAAACATCTTCAAGACCTTGTAGGTGGTAGTTTCTTGGACCTTACGCCCAAAGCACATGCAACAAAAGGAAAAATAGATCAATGGGACCTCCTCAAAATTAAACACTTTTGCACCTCAGAGGACTTTATCAGAAGGGTGAAAAGGCAGCCAACTCAATGGGAAAAAATATTTGGAAATCACATATCTGATAAGGATTTAATATCCAGGATATATAAAGAGATGTTACAACTCAACAATAAAAAGACAATGACCCAATTTAAAAATGGGCAAAAGACTTGAATAGACATTTCTCCAAAGAAGAAATACAAATGGCAAAAAAAACACATGAAGAAATGCTCAACATCACTCATGATTAGGGAAATGCAAATCAAAACTACAATGAGATATCATTTCACTCCTATCAGAATGGCCACTATTAAAAAGACAGAGAACTACAAGTGTTGGAGAGGATGTGGAGAGATAGGAACACTTCTTCACTGTTGGTGGGAATGCAGAATGGTACAACCACTATGGAGGGCTCTTTGGCAGTTCCTAAAGAAGTTGAATATAGACTTGCCACGTGACCCTGCAATACCACTACTGGGTATATACCCAGAAGAACTGAGAGCAGTGACACGAACAGACATCTGCACACCGATGTTCATAGCAACATTATTCACCACTGCCAAAATTTGGAAACAACACAGGTGTCCATCAACAGATGAATGGATAAACAAACTGTGGTCTATTCACAGGATGGAATATTATGCAGCTGTAAGAGGAAATGAAGTCGTAAAGCATATGACAACATGGATGAACTTGGAGGACATTATGTTGAGTGAAGCAAGCCAGACTCAAAAGGACAAATACTGGTAATCTAAGCACCTCTTAAAATATATGTATATATATATATATAAACAACATTTTTGTAAGCAAAAAAAAAAAACAAAACAAAACAAAAAAAAAACTACCTATAAACTCTGATGTGGTTTAAAGCCAAGGCTACCTACTGTCAAATAAATTGATGGCATTTTAATCTCAAAAAAAAAAAAAAAAAAGGACAAATACTGCATGAATGTGTTACTATGAACCAAATATATTGTGTAACATATTGTTTGATTAAAAAAAAAAAATTATATGTATCCATTACATTTAATTGAGAAATGTATATATTTATTCATCTGTGTTTACTTTTTAGTTTTTAATTGTTTATATTTTCAATTATTAAATGTACAAATAAAGTTAAAAAAAAGCAAAAAAAAAAAAAAAAAAAGACTTTCTAAAGAAAGTGAAAAGACAACCTACAGAATGGGAGAAAATATTTGCAAATAATAGATCTGATATGGGTTTAATATCCAGAAAGTAAAAAGAGCTACAACTCAAAAATAAAAAGACAAACAACCCAATTAAAAAATGGGCAAAGGACCTGGATAGACCTTTCTCCAAAGATAAACAAATGGCCAACAAGCATGTGTAAAGATGGTCGACATCATTAGCCATTAGGGAAATGCAAACCAAAATCACTATGGGATACCACTTCAAACCCACTAAATAAAAATAAGGATGGGTATTATTTTTTAAAAACACAGAAAGTAAAAATTGTTGGGCAGATTACAGAGAAATAGGAAACTATGTGCATTGCTGGTGGGAATGTAAAACAGCGCAACCACTGTAGAAAACAGTTTGGCAGTTCCTCAAAAAATTAAACATAGCATTACAAAGGACCTGGCAATTTCACTTCTAGTTACATCCCCCCCACCAAATAACTGAACACAGATATCAGCACACTAATGTTCATAGCAGCATTGTTAACAATTGCCAAAGGTGAAAGCCACCCAGTGTTCATCAACAGCTGCGTGAATAAATTAATGTTACAGACACACAATGAGTATTATTCAGCCATAAAAAAAGAGTGAAGTTTTGTAACTGCTACAACATGGATGAACCTTAAAGACATCATACTGAGTAAAATAAGGCAAACAAAAAAGGACAATTATCGAGTGATTTCACTTTGACTACCTAAAACAAGCAAATACACAGCAACAGAGTAAATTACAGGTCACCAGGGGCTGGGGATGGGGTGGGGGTTATTGTTTAATGGGTACAGAGTTTCTGTGTTGAGTGATGAAAAAGTTTTGGTAACGGATGGTGGTGATGGTAGCACAATATTGTGAATGTAATTAATATCACTGAACTGCACACATGAAAGTGGTTAAAATGGGAAATTTTGTGTTGTATATATGTTGCCACAATAAAAAAACTTTTAAAGAAAACTTTTTAAATTAGATAAATGGTGCCTACAAAAAGGCCTGCAGCAAACATCATACTTAATGTTAAAATATTGAAAGTTTTACCCTTGATACCAGAATTAAAATAAGGATGCCCATTATCACCACTTTTATTCAACACTGTACTTGAACTCCTAGCCATTGCAGTACAGCAAGGAAATAAGATAAGTATTGGAAAGAAAGATATAAAACTGCTATTATTTACAGACAATCAGACTGTACATGTTAAAAAAACAACAAAGACATCTATAGGTAAACTATTAGAATTAATAAGTAAATTTAGCAAAGGTTGGTGGATACAGGTCAATATTTTAAAAATTAATTGTACTTCTATATACCAGAAACAAATAATTAAGAGTGAAAACATTTTTAAATATAATTTGTAATAGAATCAAAAAACATAAAATACATAAAAATAAAACTAAAAAAGAAGTATAAGACCTCTCTACAGAGACAACAAAAAAAAATTTACTGAAAGAAATGTATTAGGGCCTACATAAATGGAGGACTATACTTCGCTCAAAGATTGCATATTGTAAAGATGTCAGTTCTCTTCAAATGGACCTACATGTTTGATGCAATCTCAATCAAAATCTCAGCAGGATTTTTTGTGGAATTTCAAAAGCTGCATCGAAAATGCATATGGAAATGCAAAGGACCAAAAATAAACAAAAGAGTCTTGAAGAAGAAGAAGAAAGATGGAGGATTTACACTACCATATATCAAGTCTACATTTATAAAGTTATAGTAATTAAGCTATAAAGTTTGAATTGGTACAAGGATGGTCAAACAAACAGAACAACATACGATGCTAGACACAAACCCACACATGATTTAAGACAAAGGTAACACTATTAGTAAAGTAGGCAAGGATGGCCTTTTCAATAATTTATGCTATATCGATTGGATATTCACATGAAAAATCGAATTGAGAACCCCCTACCCCTTATCACACCGTAAACAGAAAACAATCCTAGATAGCTTGTAGAACTTACTATAAAAGCTGAAACAATAATGTTTCTAGAAGAAATAATAGGAGAGTATCTTCATGTCCTTGGGGTAGGCAAAGATTTATTTTTTAAGGACACAAAAAGAAATAATCATAAAAGAATAGATCAATATATTGGACTCACTAAACTTCTGTCCATCAAAAGGCATCATCGAGTACAAAGCAAGCCTGAAATGGAACAAGATATTTGCCATATATACATCTGACAGAGGACTCATCTAGAATACATAAAGAACTCTACAAATCAACACATTAGACCTCAGCAGAAAAATGGATAAAAACAAGAGACAACCCAATAGAAAAATGGATAAAATACTTGAGTAGACACATCACAAGAGAGGAAATCCAAGTGGCCAAGAAACGTTTGTCATCAGGGAAACGCAAATTAAAACCACGATCACCTATCTCTACCCGCCCTGATGAGTAAAATTATTATAAAGATGTGTGGTGGTTTTAAAATATATCTGCAAATTCTCTGATATCCCTTCCCTCAAGACATGAAGCCCAATTCCTCTCCTCTTGAGTGTGGGCTGGACTTATTGATTCATTTCTAACAGAAGTGACAGTACAGGACAAGATCATAAAAGGCATAGCAGCTTCCTCCTTGCTCTCCATCCTTGGAATCACTTGCTCTGGGGGAAAACCCTAGCTGCCCTGCTGTAAAGACACTCGTGCAGCCCTTTGGAGAGACCCACGTGGTAAGGAACCAAGACTTCTGGAAAACAACCATCATGGAACGGAGGGAGCCAACTTGGAAACATCCCCTAGCCCCAGTCAAGCCTCAGGACAGCTGTAGCCCCAGGTGACATCTTAACTGCAACCTCAGGAGAGACTCTGAGCCAGAACCACCCAGCTAAGCTGCAACCAGATTCCTGACCCAGAGAAGCATGAGATAGTAAAGTTAGTTGTTTTAAGCTGCTAAATTTTGTTGTGATTGGTCACACCACAATAAATCACTAACACAGATTGCTAGTAGGTGTTGGTGAGTATGTATAACACTGGAGTTCTCACTCATTGCTGATGGCAGTACAAATTGATAGAACCACTTTGGAAATGGAAACCACTATTGAAACAGAATATATGCATGCCCTATGCCCCAGCAATTACACTTCCAGATATAAACCCAACAGAAATGGACGCGTGGGCATCAAAAGACGTGAATGCTCACGGCAGCCTTGTTCAGACAGCCCAAACCAGAAGCAACCAAACAGCCAACATCAGTAGAAAGGATGAACTGTGGTATGTTCACACACTGCAATACCATACAGTCACGAGAGGAATGGGGATAACTATACACAACAACATGGCGAAGCTCACAAACAAGCTGAACAGAAGACACGTCACAAGTGTGTTTTGTATGATCCAATTTATAGGAAGTTCAAAATAGGCAAGACTAATCTATGGTGTTAGAAATCGGGAGAGGAGTTAGCTTTGGGGGTAATAACTGGGCGGTGGCATGCTTCTCCTTGGTCTGGGTAGCTCTTATATGGGTGTGGCCCCTTGTTGTAATTCAAGCTGTACACAGATTATTTGTGCACCGTCCTGCATGTGTTTTATACTTTTATTCAAAAGTTGACTTTTAAAGAGCCCCATTTGGCACCATCAACAGAGCCAGCAACCATTGTACTTTCCTGTCTCTCTTCCTGCCCTGCTAGCAGGAGAGATGGTGCTAGTGACACAGATAGAAGCCATGGCCTCGGGGCAAGGGGACCTCTTCCTCCAGACAGGCTTGCAGCACCCCCTCCACCACCTGTGACCTTCTCATAGGTGTGCTGCGCCTGGCACCCCCAGGACGCCCAAGACTGGAGCTCTTGGTGAGCATGACCGCAGCACCATAGGAAGTAGCAGGGGCGTTTGCTGAGCCATGATCATGCGGCGGGCACTTCCCTGAGTATTTGCATGCAGTGCAGTGGCTCATTTAATCCTCCCAATGACAACGGCGGGCGCTGTTATTAGCCCCGTTCTCCAGATGAGAAAACAGAAGGGCAGAGTGATGGATTAAGTTGCCTAAAATCTCACCGTTAATAAAGGAAAGAGCTGGGATTTGAACCTGAGGGTGGGAGGGTCTGTCTTGGCTCCAAATCTAGAAAACACTTGCCTTTGTTTAGGAGACGGGCCCAGAGATGCCAAGAAGGAGGCCGGGTGCCTGGAGCCCCGGCTACACCCACCCAGACCTCATCGCCTCCAGGCAGGCACAGGTGTGTATGGGCAGACAAGCGCTGTGAGCCTGTGACTGCCTGAAGGCTCAGTTCTAAGCCTGGAGGGCAGCAGGCCAGGCCGGCCGCTGGGTCTGGGGTCCTGAGGCTCTGGGGAAGCAGGCTGAAGCAGTAGCGTGGGATTTGGGGGAAGTATCTTCCCAAACCTGGGAGGAAGGTCTGGGAGCTCCTCGGGGGCTCAGGCCCCCCCTGACAGCACTCAGGGCAGAAAAGGAGGTGGAGGCCGGGGCCTGTTCCCATCCCAGGCACAAACCAGGGACCCTCTGCTTCTGGCTCCTCCAGCTGAGTCAAATCCCCACCCAGATCATTTCACCCACCCCACCCCGAGGCCAGGGGTCTGTGGAACAGGCCCTTGCAGGTGAAGCAGGTCTCCCTTGGGAATGAATTCCAGCATCCCACTGCCCTCTACCCGTCACCTGGATAACATGTGACCAGCTTCTCCTTGGGGCTGCCTTTAACCTCTCCTGCTGCAGTTCAAGCTCACGTCCCTCCGCTCTGACCTCAAGAGGCCCTCTTCTCAGCCCGCAGAGATGTGACCTGCCTGGGAGGTCACAGGTGATTTGTGCCAGGTCTGGGTGGGTGTGGCTGGGGCTCCAGTGTCAATGACAGACCCCAGAGCATTAGAAGAGAAAGTCAGGGTTACCCCTGCCCTTGACAGGAAACAAGTGTTTCAGGAGACAACACAGCCCCTGCCCAGAAGGCTGCATTTTCTGCAGCAAGTTGATGAGAGAGGGAGTCACCTTGGCAAAGGTGACACAGCTGTCAGTGCCAGAGACCAGTGGCACCAGGGACAGGCCTGACCCTATTCAGCAAACAGACCGAAAATCAGGCCCTGATGGAAATTGCACTAGAGCAGGTGCACCCTTTGGTCCAGCCATCGCTGGCAAGCATCCAGGTCCACGCGGCTTCAGCACACTCATCTGTGAGGGTATGAGTGCACATGTCCATACCGAGCACACACAGGCCACCTGGTCAAAGCCAGGATAAGAGGTAGGGGTTAGGATGATGAGCTTCTGTGCCAGGCAGTTGAAAGGAAAGTGGGAAGGCAAGAAGGAGAAACCAGGCCTCCACCCGTGATTCCCATTCTCCTTGGCCCTCCCCTTCCTAGGGAGCTGCGAAACATGCAGGTGCAAAGAGGTCACCTAGTTAACAGCTTCCCTCCCGCTGTATTATTCATGGGCTCCCTTCTTGAGGCCTGAGCTCCAGTTTCCAACAGCCCTGGCTTGGCAGGTCAGCTCCCCGGTCTAGCCCACAGCAACCCCCACTCTTTACACCCCACACCCTTCCAATCCCCTGCCAAGGAAGGAGCCATCCTTGCAGGAGCCCAGCCCCCAGCTGTCAAGGCACTTTAATGAAAGTGAGAACTTTGGGGTCAGTGAGGAAGAGCACAGAAGTGAAACCTTGGCTGAGTCAGGAGTGAGGAGCTGAAATTGCCCAAGGGAGCTGCCTCTCTCTCTCTCTCTCTCTCTCTCTCTCTCTCTCTCTCTCTCACACACACACACACACATACACACACACCCTCTGAATGAATGGTTCCAGATACTGTGCTCTGAATAAGTGTGAGAGCTCGGAAAAAGCAAAGGCCTTGGCTTGTCCATCACACAGTGTTCTGCATACAGTAGATGCTTAATAAACATTAGTTAAAATGAACATCTTCCCAAAGAGATGGGTGTCAAATTGACAGGGTAGGCATAAGCCATCAAGCCATTTAAAAGACATCTCTGCTTGTGTTGAAAGACTATCATGTTATTTAAATACCTATCTGCATATATCTTCTAAATTCTGCATAGTTCAAGTCATTAATACATAAAAATAACTAAGAAAAATGACAAACATACATATAGCATGATTCATTTTGCCAATCACTTTCACACATCTCACGAGAGCCCCCTTACTCTCTGAATCGAGTGGATTGGCCAGGGAGGGTTTTTTCCCTACTCTACTGAAAAGGAAACTGAGGTCCAGAGAGTAACAGCACTCAGGGCAACAGAAGGACTATACCTAAAGCCATCCCATGCCTGCCCCAGGTATTCTCCTTCACCACTCGCTTATCTCACTGCCTCACGGTTACTGTGCATATCCAAGAGAATACAACAAGATGAGCCCGCAGTCCTCCACGGAGGGCACTCGGGCCTGGACCCAGGAGTCGGGACTGTGGTCAGGACAAACACAGGCCACAAATACCAAGGGTTGGACTTTGGCCAGCCTGGCCAATAGCAGGGGACTGGGGTTAAATCACAGAAGTCACTGCATTTTAGGATAATCCCATCCACCGTATCCATGGGATATAAGCCCCCTCGCACTTGGAGGTGGAGTGGACATCACCATCCCAAACTCCTCAGGATTGGGGGAAGAGCTATGGACTAGAGTGGACTTAATGGTATTCTGTTGTAGACATATTGTGATTCAAGCAATGGAAGAAATTACAACAGTGAGGTGGAGCCAGTGGCCACTGGACACTTTTGGGGCAGGGAAGGGAAAAGCAGTTGTAATACAGGGGCTTTTTCAGGACTTGGGAATTATCTTGAGTGACATTACAACGACAGATATAGGGCATTTTACATCAGCATATACCATGCAGAACTGTGTGGGAGAGAGTGTGGTCTACAGTGTGAACTATGGTCCATGCTTCGAGGCAAAGCCCCAGGATATGTATATCCATTGTAGGTGATGTGCCACACTAATGAAAGATGTCTATGTGGGATGTTATGGGAGGTGTGAGAGGTGGGGAACATGGGAATCCCTTAATTTTTGTATAACATTTAGGTAATCTAATCATCTTTAAAAAAAAAAAAAAGACTCCATTTGGACACAGATACTGTAGCTTATTTCATTCAGTTTCACTGCTGTTTACCACTGATTTTTATTATATGTGGATTTCTCTTTAAAACAATAAAATAGGGAAGCAGCTGTGGCTCGGTCAGTGGGGCTCCCGTTTACCATGTGGGAGGCCCCGGGTTCGGTTCCCGGGGCCTCCTGGTGGGGGTGGGCCTGCCCACACGGCGTGGTTGGCTGACCCGGCGAGCACGGGCAGCGCAGGGGGGATGAATGGATAAATAAATAAAATCTTTAAAAAATAATAATAATAAAATAAAATAAAACAATAAAATAAAATAAAGAGAGAGAGAAAAAAAGAAGTCACTGCATTTGGCCCCCT
Organism: Tolypeutes matacus; assembly: GCA_026826555.1. Taxonomy (NCBI): domain Eukaryota; kingdom Metazoa; phylum Chordata; class Mammalia; order Cingulata; family Chlamyphoridae; genus Tolypeutes; species Tolypeutes matacus. The sequence goes on along the minus strand of JAKSZT010026914.1, from coordinate 13,755,614 downwards.
CACTTGACAGGTGAGAAGAGCTGGGGGTCCAGCTGGAGTCTCCAGATCACCGATGTATGTGGCCCTCCCCCTACAGGGGCGCCCTGCTCAAGGGAGATGGCCCACCCAAGGTCCCCCCCTTGTTCACTCCTGTGGAGGCTCAGTCTCGTACATCCCCCACCTGGATGCTGTAGGCACCGAACGTTCAGCCCCTGGCTCCGGGTGAATCCCAGATGAAGTCCAGACATACCTGACAGGGCAGGATTGAAAGAGGGTGACCCTGACCCCAGGCTCAGCCCCATCACTGCCTCTCTGCATAGCAGGGTGGATCTCATGGTCTTCGTGGGCTCAGTTTCCATCTGGATAATCAGGGATTTGGCTCCAACCTTCTCTAAGTAATGGTTAAGGGATCAGACTGCCTTGGCTCAAATTCTACCTCTCCCACTTGCTTGCTATGTGACTTTGGGCAAGTTGCTTAACCTCTCTGTGCCTCAGATTTCCCACCTGTAACCAGCCATCCTTATCTCACCAGTTGTCTTGAGGACTGAGGAGGTGTTTTATGTGGTGTGCTCAGCCCAGTACCTGGCATGCAGATAGTGCTTTAATAAAAGTTTCCCATTATTACTGTCAGCTCTGACACGAAGTCTATGACAGAGGTCACAAACGGGCCATCCATGGACCTCATCCAGTTTGCAGAAGAGTTTTTTTCCCCCAGAATATACACTTTACAAGGGGAGAAACCTGGCTCATAGTAAGGATCAATACATATTTGATAAGTGAATGACTGGCCTCATCATGTTTTTAAGTATCAGAATTAGTTACTAATTCAATTTTGCATTTTTTAATAATCTGGGTTTCTGGGTTCTTTTGAGAAATCAAAGTGTATGGCCACACTTGTTGCCACTTAGGGGCTCCAGGCAGGAACAAGGGAGCAGCACCCCCTTTAGGGGCGAGCAGTGTGCAGTTTGCTGCAGACCCTCCCCAGCCAGCCTCACTCTCTTACACCCCCTGCCTGGGTGCTGGAGGCCCCTGGGTGTTCGACCCTGGCCCAGGGCCCAACACGGATGAAGTCCAGACAGCAAGGACAGCCAGAATTTACCCAGTCCCAGGGCAATCTGCCCTTGGGGACATCTTCCCCTCCCAGCCCACCTCCCACAGCAAGTCCGGGGCTGCTAAACACTCAAGACCCTTTGTAATCCAAGCCTCATCTGCTGTGGACAGGCCAGAACCATCTCCCCCTGAAGATCAGGTCCTCACATGCTCCCAGCTGCCACAATGGGAAGATGATCTTAATCCTTCTCCTTCTCCAGGAGAAAGCACCAAGAAGACGGAAGAGCACACACATACACACACACACACCAGAGGCAGGTGCTTTTCTAAAACATTCTCTTATCCATTCCAGGCCCCACTCCGCCTGGGTCCTAGCTTCTGTGGCAAGGGAACATGAAGTTCTCTGCTCGGGAGGCATGGCCTGGAGTGCCATGGCTGGGAGAAGGCTGGCTGTGGACACAGCCACGGGAAAGGAGGCAGCTCCCCCATCCTTACCACACCCCTCCCCATCCCTGCCAGGGCTCAGGCTCCTTGGGGATGGACCTCATCCTCCCATCCTGCCCCAGTCATGCTTTTGCCCTTTGATTACCCCTTTCCTTTCTCTCTGTACTGGTCTTAGGTGTGTATTTATGGTCTATCTCCTCCAGTTCAATCCTGCAGCCACCAGCCACATGTGGCTGCTGGAGACTTGATGTGGCTGGTCTGTTGAGATGTGCTGCAAATGCAAACTGCGCACCAGTCCAAAGACTTAATATGGAAAAAAGAATGTAAAATACCTCATTAATAGCTTGTTATATTAAATGTATTGAAATGATAATATTATGGATATATTGGGTTAAATCAGACATATTATTTTTAAAAAAAGAACAACTAAAGAGATAATGACAATTAAATGCAATATGTGATCCTGGATGGAATCTAAGAGTGGAAGAGAAAAGGCTCAAAAGGACATTATGGGGACATATGAAAAAACTGGAATGTAGAATGTAAGCTTTATATTAATGTTAAATTTCTTGAACTTGATAACTCCCTTAAAGAGAATACCTTGTTCTTAGGACATGTACATAGAAGTATTACGTGTTCAAGGAGCATGATGTGTACAACCTGTTCTCAAATGTTCAGAAAATAGATGGGCAGACAGATGATGGATTATAGATAGATGAATAAACAGAATGATACAGCAAATGTGGCAAAATGTTAAAATTGGTGGATCTGGGTACGTTGGAGCTTTCCATATAGGTTCTGTATTGTTTTTGCAACAGTTTGAAATTACTACAAAATAAAAAGTTTTTTTAAAAAATGTATGTATTACCAAAAATAATTTCACCTTTTTTTTCTTATTTGTTTTAAGTGGCTACTAGAAAATTTAAAAGTAATATGGTCTGCATTTGTGGCTTGCATTATATTTTACTGGACAGCATTGCTGTAGAGTCTCAACATGAATCCCACCAACCAGACAAAGCCTGATATATAGGTGATGCTCAACACTGGTTGACTGAATGACTAAAGGGCCACCCCAACAGGGGACATGGGACCCTAAAGCACAAAGGAGGACTGGGTTGGAAGGACTCCCTGCCCCACTGCCCAGTATGTGCTGGTACTTTCTAGTGTCGGCCCACTCTAGTGTCTCACTTTAAGACAAAGCCCGAGGACTCTGCAGAAGGGCAGAGAAGCCTGGCTTAGAGTTTATCACCTTTGGCTACCTGGAGATGATATCCGCTATTCTGTCCCCAAGAAAGAAGGGCAAGATCAGCTTCCTCCCAGCGCCGATCGGAGCAGAGGGGACATGGACAGATGGAAGGGAGTGCAGCCCTGAGGAAGCCCAGGACAAGATGGTGAGGCTCTCATCTCTGTAAGCAAAGAACAATAAAGAAATGGGGCAGAGCTAAAGGGAGCCCCTTGGAGGGTCCCAGCCCATCCTGATCCAAACCCTCAAGAAGCCAGGAAAAGCCAGCATTTCTTGGGGAAAGACAAGTGATACAAATGGATTCCCAGACAGCGTCGCAGCTGCCCCTTTTCTCTCTCTCTTCCCTCTTCTCTCTTGCTCCCTCCTCTACTTCCCTCCCTCCCTCACTTTCACTGGCTCCCAAATTACAGCCACCTTTCAGAAACAGACACAATCAAGGTGGTGAGCTGGTTCCTTGTCACAAATGGCATCTCAGGTCCTCTCCAAATGAAGCACGGCCTTTAAAGCCACAGTGCTGCTAACAGCCTGCTTCAGGGATGATACATCTCCAGGAAGGCACCGACCAGAAAAGACTCACTTCCTCTTAGGGTGATCTGCCTGCGGGGAACTCTGTGTGACTGTGATTGCAGGGACCTGGGCTTCTGGGGTCTGGGAGATGACAGCATGCCTGTCTCTCCTCAACACACCTCATGCTGGGATGGGAGGAGCAGGGCTCTGCCTTTGACCTGCCACTACCCAAGCCCCGCTTCATCTGAGGGCCTTGGACAAGTCACTTCCCCACTCTGGGCCACAGACAAGTCCACCCCATTCCCCCTACTCAGTTTTCCCACCTGTAAAATTAAAAGGTAGGACTAGATGAGCTCTAAGCACTCTTACAGCCCTTGGTCACTAAGTCAAATGCCTAGGAAGGTAGAGCAAATGAGACAATATGGAGTGGTGTGGACTGTGGAGAACTGAAGTCCATGGGGTCACCTAAATCTAAAGGGTGCCTGGAGGCAAAATTCAGCTGCATGACAGAAGTCAGAAAGAAGTCAGAATAGTGGATACTTCTGGAATGGGACAGCATTGTCTGGGAAGGGGCATGAGGGAGCCCATCAAGGCCCTAGAAATGTTCTGTATCTCAATTCAGGTGAAGGTTACACAGTTCTATACATATGTAAAATTTCACCAATTTCATTTAAGATTTGCTTTCCTTATGTGCGTATTTGTATGTTCTTCAATTAAATAGTGTTTGAAACGAAAATAGAAATAAAAGAGGCAGATGTAACTCAGCTCCAACTAACCACTTAATAAGTTAGACTTAATGTTGCCAATTTTAATAAGATATGCCAGAAATCTAAATTTTTATGTGAAATTGCTGAGATTTTTAATGTTGTTAGTAACTAATTCAAAATGAAAAGGCACACGTACCTTGAATTCAGGCCAAATTCAATTTATGAATAAATAAGATTGTCAAGTTCTCAAAATACACAAGTCTACAAGGTAATGAAAATTATTTCCATTTTACAGATGAGCAAACTAAGACCCAGGTGAGATTACATGGCAGGTCTAAAGCTTCACAGCTCAAGAGTAGAAGAATTGGCATTCAATCCCTTTGTCTCCAGGCTGCCTTACAAAAATCACAAAGGGAATGGGTTCTGTAGCAGTTTGATATTGCTTATGAATTCCAAAAACAGATACTGGATTATGTTTATAAACTGGTCTGTCTCAGGTTTCAGTTTACTTGATTAAATTATGATTAGGGCTTTGGTTGGGCCACATCAGTAAGGCGTTGAGTCTCCACCCCTTGGTGGGTGGGGACTCACAGATAAAAGACATGGCAAAGGACAGAGTTGGAGTTTTTGATGCTGGAGATTTGAGCTGGAGCCCAGGAAGTAAGCACACAGAGAAGCAGAGCAGCTGAGCCTGGAGAGAATTGAGCCCCAGGGAGAGAGACAGAGCCAGTCACCTGATAGTCTACAGCTGACCTTGTGGAGAGAGCAGAAGAAAGAAACAAGCCCCAGGAAGAGAGGAACCCAGGAAGCCTGAACCCTGGCAGACATTGGCAGCCATCTTGCTCTAACACGTGGCAATAGACTTTGGTGAGGGAAGTAACTTACGCTTCATGGCCTGGTAACTGTAAGCTTCTACCCCAAATAAATACCCTTTATAAAAGCCAACAGATTTCTGGTATTTTGCATCAGCACCCCTTTGGCTGACTAACACAGGTTATGATCATAATAATAGCCAACACTCGAGTGGGGATGAGAATATGCAAAGGAAATGCAAAAAGCAGGACTGCTAAACCTGAGCCTGCTGTGCCATCCTCAGCAACCCAGTCTACAGGGCCCTATATGCTCACTCCCCTGGGAAATGTGCAGCCCGCAGAACCCAAGAGCACAAATCCTGAGGCACACATATGTGGACCAGCAAGGGGAGCAGCCGCCTGCCCCACTCCTCATGACAGATTCAGATCAAATTTCAGATTGAAAGACTTGAAAGCTGTCTCCAAGAGGCTTCTTCTTTTTTTTTTTTTTTTTTTTTAAAGATTTTATTTATTTATTCATTTATCCCCCCCTTGCTGCTTGTGCTCGCTGGGTCAGCTAACCACGCCATGCCGGCGGGCCTGCCTTCACCAGGAGGCCCCGGGAACCGAACCGGGGGCCTCCCATATGGTAAACGGGAGCCCTACTGATTGAGCCACAGCCGCTTCCCGAGGCTTCTTCTTAAATATGCCAATTTTCTCACTGACACCCTTCTGGTACATAAAGTTGATAAAATTATGCATTTTCCGCCCTATGGGATTATAATGCTATTTTCATATGGAATAAAAAATAAACAGGGCCCATAATTGTTCTAAATTTTTCTGGGCTCTTCTGCAAAAATCATCATGCACCACTGCTGGAGGCATTCGTATATAGGCATATATAGATATAGATATTTCCAGCACTCCAGAAAGCCTCCTTGTACTCCAGTCATTACACCCCCAGAGGTAACATTATTCTGACTTCTGTCACAGAGGTGGGTTTTAACTACAGTTGCCCCTTTTGTACAGGGCCTGAGCACTTCAGTTCTCCTCAGTCCCCACTATTCCCTATTGCATTACACTTGGCCCTGCTTTCCTCTTTTGTCTGCCCCCTAGCACCTCTAGGCATTTGAGTTTGCAAACTCTACTCAAGGGGATATGCCTAGAGCCCAGAGTGCCGCAATGTGGGCATTAGCCCCCTCTTGAAAGTAACCAAGACAAATAGTTACAACTGGTTGCTTGATGTGCTCATGATCAGTTAACAATGGGGCCAGAGAAGATAGTGGAGTGATTGGTTGCCTGGCAATGGCCCATTAAGTCAATGAACAGTTACTGAGCACCAATTCAACCTCCACGGGTACTGAGGATGCAAGGAGGAGTAAGATACGGTCCATGTCCAGGAGACGCTCACTGTCCAGTGAGAGGCCACACCAAAACAGAGTCTTAAAAAGCAACCTGGAAGGATGGTGAGCAAGGGAAGCCCTGGCTGGAGAGGCAACCAACCCCAGCCAACCCAGCCCAGCACAGGAGTCAGAGGGGGCTTCCTAGGGGAGGTGACTCATGAGTAACCTCAGTGTAATCCACATTAGAAGCATGAGGCCGGAGCACAGGAGAACCTGTTCCAATCCCCACTTCTCTTCTACTGGAGGTAAAATGCTCCCATCCTGAAATAACCTATGTGAATGGCCTTGCTCACCTATTAATGGACAAGAAAAACTCAAATCAAGGCACAAAATAAAACAAATTGAGTTTAAAAAATGAAAGTATAATTGTGTTTGAGACCATTGAGTTCAAGGGCAATTACATTGTGTTTTAAAAACCATCGTTACATACTAAAACATTGAATTTTTTAAAACCTCAGAGTTCAAGAAAGCAGTGGTTTTTATTATCTGTAAACACATTGGCATGAATGTCAGTCAGTAAAGCCCATGACCATGTCTTCCCACAGCTCCCACCTTTCCCTCTGCACCCTGGCCGAGTGGCCCATCTTCCTGGCAAAGAGCCCAGCTTAGGAGAAGAACCAGCTGGGCGGGAGCCATGCCATGACCTGTGACCCTGTCAGCCTCACCAGGTCTCTGATCCAAACCTCTCCTGCCATCCTAAAGACCGCCAACTCTCAGACCTGCCTCAATGGCTTCAGGGTCGCCATTCCCCCAGAGGACCAGGGGGTGTGACTACCTCCATGGTAAAATCCTCCTGTTTTGGGGTTAGGAGCCTCCCATGTCTCTGGCAGAAGTGGCACGTCTAGCCCCAGCTGTGGAGGGGGGGACTGGAGCTAAGTAAGCACCCTCCCCTGAGCGGGCTGTCCCAACCTAGTATTATGTAGCTCCCTCTGCGTAAGTCCTGTGGCCACTGAGGACTATTATCAATGGGCCATTCCAAATGTCTGGCAGGGACAGACAAGTGGAGGATAGATGGGTGCTTAATTCCTTCTCCTGGAGGACAGTGCCCACCCACCCTGTCCCTAAGCCTCCTAGAGGCAGAGTGCATATGCATCTTCCGGAAACCCTGTCCCTCTGTCCACTCTCTATCGGCCAGTGTGTAGCACACCCAGCAGCATTTTAATTCCACAGAGAGCTGAGCTGCTACTCCAATCTGTTTAAAACTCCCCGAAACAGACATGAGCAGGGTGTATCCCAAGGGGTCAGAGGTGGACTGTTTTTTTTTTTTTTTTTTGGTATATATAAAAAAATATTTTTTCGTTAGAGAAGTTGTAGGTTTACAGAAAAACCATGCAGGCAATACAGAGTTACTATATACTACCCCTGTTATTAACACCAGAGGAGAACTTGAACCCAACCCCAGCCCAGCCATCCCGGGAGGGAAGCTCAGGTCTTGTGTCCATCTACTGCTGCATTTGACACCCTTTCTGCTCCAAGAGGCTGAGAAATGCTCATTCCCTAGAAGGCACTGTGGACCAGAGCTCCTGAAACTTTACTGTGCACACGATTCCTTTAAGGATCTTGCCAAAATACAGATTCTGATTCAGGAGATGTGAGGTGGGGCCCAAGATTCTAACAAGCCCCTGGGTGAGGTAGATGCTGCCCATCCACAGGCCACGCTTAAGAGTAGCAAGGGCTCCACAAGACCTTCACCCCCCAGGAGCACAGAAGCAGGTGCATTTTAAACTGGGACTTCAAAAAAGGTGCCCTTTAAAATACTTAGCTCAAAGAAACTAACCTCCAATGGTGTAAGATAGCTTTTGGGTGGGGAAGTATTTGGGAGGCACCCAGGACCATCTGCATCATAACCCCCAAAACCAAGCCCTTTGGCAAGTAGATGTGAGAACCTGGGACCCTGGGTCAGGAAGGTGGAAACGGACAAGCATCCGGGACCTTGCCCAGGCAAGGCCAGGATGCCAGCTCTGGGCCTCCTAGCCCCTCACTGCTCTCCTCCAGCATCTGGAGCAGAGCCTCCTGGCTAACTCCAGTCACTTCTGTAGTGCCACCTCTGTAGCCCATGGGGTACTCTCACGCTTGGCCATGCAGACACTCTCCCTTGCCACCCTCCCCAGCCCTGGAGAAAGAGGCAGTGCCATGCATGGTATTCCCCCAGCCAAAGGATCTCCCCCCGACCCCTCCTCTGCAGGGTGACATCTGGTCTCCTCACTCCCAGAGGTGCTGACCGCAGTGCGCCTACCCCTGCACCATGAACCAAGCATTAATTCCAAGCCAGCTCTCCCCCACCATGGGCTGACTCATCAGCACCCTGCACCTGGCCCCAGCCAGGCCTTAAAGCCCCAAACCTCCCCCCACCCCATACCTGCACAACCTAGGTCTTCCCCATTCAAGGGTCTGACTCCACCCAATACACACACACACATACACACACACCGCTCCATCCCCACAGTTCTTTCCAGCATATTTCAAAACCCAAATGTGGGTGAGAGCACTTGCTAAGGGGCTGGGAGGCGAGAGTCAATGCCTGGTTTAGTCGAGAGGGCGAAGTACATTGAACAGGAAGACGCTCCTCGCGAATGACCGGGAGAGGGACGTGTCATTACGCAGAGGGCTAATTTCCCTCCACTGGGCCGCTGACAGCGCCTGGGCTGGGGCTGTGGTCGCAGCCGGGCAGCGACGGGCGGCGGGAGCACCGGATCTCCGCTCGCGGCACGGAAGCAGCCGCTCTAGGTGCCCGCCCCGGGAAAGCAAGGCACCGAATGCCCACTGGCCGGCGCCGCCTCCGCCTTGGAACGCGCGGGCTCGGGCTCGGCGCGCGGCCAGGGCTGACCTGCGGGAGAAACCGGGGGCAGCTCCCCGACGCGGGAGCCCGGCAAGGGCCAGCACGGCCCGCGGTGGGCCAGCCGCGGGGCCGGGGACGCGAGGCGCGAACCGCAGACGGCTCCCGGCTCCGCGAGGGGTGCGTCTTGCCATAACCTGACTGGCATGGGGAGGTTGCAGGAGTCCCCTGGGGTCGCCCGCGGGCACTGAGAGGTGATTAGGGGAGTGGGAGCTACGTGACTTCAGGTCCCTCCAGCGCCGCTGCCCACTGCGCCGTGAGGGACGCGCCCACCCCATCTTCACTGGCCAAAGAGGGACCCAGAGCGCAGAAGGGGACGGGATTGGATTCCAACCCTTCTTCACCCCCGAAATTCTCCCCGCCCCAGACCCGGACTCTTCTCTCCGCAGCGAAGAGCAAAGTGGTCCCGGGAAGAAGACTGCGTGTGTGCGAGGGCGCCAGGGGAGAGGGCCTGTCCTCCCAGGCCAGCGCTGAGGGAATGCAAGTTCCCGGGAATCAAAGTTACCGCGTGTCCGGCCGCGGGCTCGGAACCCGGCGGAAGGACCCGGCCTGGGACCTGGGGCGGGAGGAGGCCCCGGGCGGCTATGGCCGCGCCGGGAACAAGTGGTTCGGCGGCTGCGACCGTGACCCCGAGGATCCAACTTTCCCGCCGCGGGCGAACGGCTGGGGCAAAGCGAGGGGAGCGGGGAGGAAAGGGGCGGTGCGCGGCTCATGGTACCGTGTGCGGAGCGGCACCGCGCCGCGCCTCGGGCTCTGCTCTCCGCCGGATCGGCCCCCGCCGGCCGCCTGCTCTGGCCGCCGCCGCGTTTCGCCGCTGGCGCGAAGGGTCATCCGCGGCTCGCCGGCCGCTCTGGAGTCCCCTCGGCCCGCCGGATCGCCGCTCGCTGGCCGCAACTTCAGGCGCGCCGCGGGCTCGGACGAGGCGCGCCCCAAATGTCCCAGGGCTCGGCACCCCCGCGCTCCATGCCCGGGACCGGGCCACCCCGCCCCTCCCGGCTCACAGCCCGGCAGCCGTCGGACGCGGCATTTCGCCGAGCATCGGGTCCACCGCCCGCGCCCCTCTCTTCTGAGCTGCTGCCGCCGCTCAAGTCCGCGATCAACTTTCTCTCGCTTCCTCCGCCCCGCTCGGTCCCCGCCGCCCAGACCCCGCCTCCTGGCGCTCCCTCCCTCACCTCCCGCCTCGCCCAGCCCCCGCTCGCCCAGCCTCGCCTCGCATCTCGCCCAGGAAGGGGCCGCCGGGACTCCTGCGCCCCCCGTCCCCACCACGCCCGGACCCCCGGGAGCGGCGCGGAGCCAGGCCGGGCGCTCAGGGCATGAATATTTCAGTGCTGGCGGAGCTGCCCTCTGCCGATGTCATGGCACCGGCTGCCGTGGCAACTCGACAAATCCCCCAAAGGGCCGGGGAGGAAGCCCGCGGCTGCGGTCTCAGGTGCGTGCCGGACCGTGCCCCACAGGGCCGCCCGCCGCCATGCCGAGGGGTTCGCAGAAGGGTGATGGCCGGGCCAGACTCCCGCAGGCTCCGCGCCTCCAGCCGAACAGGGAAAAGCTCCCGGGAAACCGGAGCGAGCGGGGCGGGCGCTCGGCCTAGGGGAGCCCGCGCCATCTGTAGGCTTTAAGCGCCCCCTCTCTGCTCCCAGTAGCGCCAATAGGGCTTGATCCCTCTAGTCTTTCTCGTCTAGCCTTGGCCAGCGCTGCTCTCCAACCTTTGCCCACCCTGCTCATGCGTTCCCCTGCTCATCCCCTCCCCTCCTACCCCACGGTCGATCGAGCCCCAGTTGCCCCCACATGCTTTCAGATGGGGGCCCCGGATTGGAAGAGACCCTTGAGATCACCCTAGGAGCCCTCACCGATGCGGGAGGCCCTTCTGCAGCTCCGGGTGTGATGGTCTCCCAGCTTGGTTTTGCACACCTGAAGGGACCAGGGCCTCACTCTTCTCGAGACAGCTGGTTCCATTCTGCCCCAGCTCTGTTAGCAAGTCTTGCACTCCCTAACTTCCCTGTTCAGGCCTCTGGAGTTCATATTTCATAGGCCTGGCTTCAGGTAATTGAGGTGGGTTATTCCCTGCCCTGGATCTTTACTTCCCCAAGCTGAATATTCTGAATTCTTTTAACTGTTCCTCCTCAGAATTTCTGGACCTGTGCATATTGACAATAGCTGTCTGAAGCCAGGCTCTGGGTTGAGCTTTCTGGCCTCACCTCTTTCCAGCCTCAACTCTTTCCATACTCAACACGGTCTTTCTGGTAGGACCTCTCATCATCCCCTTTCACAGTAAGAACACGGGCTTTAGGGAGGTGAGATATGATGGAGCCACACACTGAACCCACAATCTACCTGATTCCAAAGCTTCAGTTCCTTACCATTCATTCTTCACTCATTCATTCATATGCTACTACATGCTAGCAGCCAAAATAGGTTTGGGGAATGTGATGGGGAACAAAACAGGCTTGGTCTCTGTTCCTCCTGAAGCTCCTCTGGTGCAGGAATCAGACAGTAATCAATGAATCGCACAAACAGGTTTAAATACAGCAGGAATCAGTTGTAGGAAGGAGAGTGCATTAATGGCACCTAGGCTAGGGGATCGAGGAAGGCTTCCTGGAGGAGGTGACACTGAGCTGAGATCTGAAGGATGAATAGTGGAGAGAGTGTAGAGTTTTAGGCAGGAGAAACAGCATGTGCAGAGGTCCTGTGGTAGTAAGGAGCTGGATATATGAGGAACTGAAGGAAGGCCAGAGAGGCTGGAGCACGGAGAGGATAGGGAGCTGATGTAAGTAAAACTGGAGTGGGAGCAGGGGCCCTTCTGTGCAAGGCTTCGTTAGCCTTGATCAGAGTTTGATCTTTATCCTAAGAGTGAAGGCATCAAAGCAGGGGTTTGGCATGGGATTGACATGATCTAATTTTTAGGTAGGAAAATGAGGAATTGATTGGGAGGCAATAGAGGATAAGAAGAGACCACTTCAATTACAAATAAATAATAATTTTCCCCAAGGGCATTGAGGAAGGTGGACCAGTGTGCTAGAGAAGCATCACTTACTGCTTATGTGGTTTTGGACAAACTGTTTATAACCTCTCTGAGCTTTGGTTTTCAAACTTCTGCACTTGAGAGATTGGTGCCTGCCCAGCCTGCCTCTGGGGGTGCAGTGTGAAAGCACTTTGATAACCTAAAACACCATAAAGATGTTAACTGCCCAGGACCTTGCTCTCCTCGAGGCCAGCAACACCAGAATCCCTCTCCTACTAGGGAAAAAGCCCCACTGTACAAAGTGAAGGGTAGACCAAGTACTGCTTTAATAGTTCAAGTTAAAAGGGAATTCCTCCCTTGTCCTGGAGCTCGCCTTCTCCCTCCTCCCAGGGTGCAAATACACGATGCAGGCTAGCAATCAGAAGCTCCACTGTGAGCTTTCAACTTTGAAGAGAGACGCAAAGACAGGAATAGTTTCGAGATTATGCAAAGCACCAAACCCTGACCCACTGGTTCCTGAGACCTGTTCTGGGCTGAGTTCTCAGCTGCATTGTTAGTCACCAGTCTCCTCTGGTTCCTGCTGATTTTCTGGGCCTTGTCTCCAAGCCTTGTGGCTGGTTCTACAAGCCCCCCTTTATCTCACCAGGCAATTTCATATTTTGCATCAATTAACCAGAGTTCATTTCTGTTGCTGGCTGCCATGAGAATTCTGTCTGGCGTGATTCTTATGGTGATTGTAGGAGATCAGAGTGAAACCTAGAGTCAGCATTGCCAAAGTAACTCTACATCCCTACAGTCCAGTTGAAGAGACAGATGCAGAAACAATTGGGAAACAGTGTGATGAGGCTGTCTTTGAGGCCAGGACCAGGTTCAGCAGGAACCCCAGGAACAGTGCAACCCACTCTGACCAAGGAGACTGGGGAAGACTTCAAAGAGGTGGGGCCACTTAAGCAGAGCCTTGAAAGATGAATGCACCTGGCAAGATAAGGCCAGAAAGGGCACTTGAGGTGGAGGGGTCTGAGCCTCAAATTCACAGGGGCATCAAACAGTTTCGAGCCTGCAATTAGTGCGGCAGGGCTGGACCAAGGAGCACGCTGGGCAGAGGGGAAAGATGAGTTCCAGAAGGTGAGCAAAGGCTGGACCATGGAGGGCCTGCTGGGCCACATCTGGGGCATTGGGTTTCATTCAGCGAGTGATGGAGGGGGTGGGAGTGGAGAGAGGACCTGGAGGTGAAAATACACAACAGCAGAGCACATCGGGCTGGAGGATGGAGATGAGGCCACCGTGCATCGTCCCAGGAAAGTCCTGGGCAGGCATATTGGAGGAAGGGCATCTCCTCTTCACTGTCTCTATACACCCCAAACACCCACTAACCAGCTGGCTCACTGGCACTCTCCATGGATAAGGAAGGAAGAGAGGGAGGAAAGAAAGAAAGAAGGAGGGAGGGAGAGAGGGAGGGAAAGAATGAAAATCTGTTATTTTAAATGTGTCCACCTGGGATGAGATTTGATTCCACCTCAACTTTCCAGCCTCATTTTGGGATGCTTTCTGCCCTGCTGCCTTCCCTGGGAAAATGGAGGAGAGGCAGTGTGGCGTGATGCCAGCATCGCTAGTCCAGGATGCAGGGGGCCTGGGCCTTAGCCAACTTGTCTGAGCCTCAGTATCCACAACTATAAATGGGCACGATAGCCCCCCGCCTCCCTGAGCATCACCCAAGGTGGCTGTGTGGGTCGTAATGGAAAGCACAGACTAAAGTGCTTTATAAACTGAAAAGCACAAAACCACACTCACATCCGAGTCTCTCCCCACCATGAGGTCCGACTGTTATTCTTAACGCACACGAACACCTCCCTCCTCTGGGTGTCCTCCAGAACAGCTTCCCTGTCCCACCTCACAACGAGGCACCGTTTCCTGCCCCGCTGTATTCCCATCCCTGAGCTGGTAAAAGCTGTTTGCTGCTTCCTGTCGGCGGCATCCTCAGCCTGCCCGCCCTCTCCCGGGACGGTGCCTGCCACCATAAACCAAGCATGTGTGCTCCTGAGCTTGGTTTGTGGGCCCTTGGAGCCTGGCACAGCTGTGGCGGCTCGACGTGGCTTGTGGAAGAGGAAGGCTGGGGAGGCTACCAAGGTGGGCTGGGCCACCCATCTGCAGAGGAGAGGGCACCCCAGAACCCCCCAAGACGCCCAGGTGTCCCTGAGCCCAACCGTGGATGCTTACCCCCTCTCTCTTTTGGCCTAAGGAGTGAGGATCCTTCCCCCACATCCCAGCCCCACTGCCTGGTCTCCTGTCCCATCATTTATTTATAAGGTGTTCATAGCAAAATGAATGACAAAAAGTTAGAAGCTAATTAAAGCTGGCACGGATTGGCACACGGGGGCATGAATTATGCATTAGTGCAGAATGGCGCTTGGTGGCAAGGACTGGCACCAAGTGCCCTGGGCACTGGCAAGAAGGGGGCAGGGGTCCCCAGCTCTGCCTGGGCCCCCCAACTTGCTTCTTCAAGGGGTCCTCCATCCAGGGGCCTTTGCCTCTCTCTGGGGGTAGCTGGAGCCTTGTCAGCCACCACCCCCCAGTGGACAATTTCTGCACATCCCAGCATGTCCTGGCTGTGAAAGGCGTCAACACCATAATCACAGACCAGATTCATCCTCCACAAGCCACTCTCCTGTTCTCCAGGCTCATGTGTGCTACAGCCTCTGTACAAAGCGGCAAGGATGGGTTTCCACACTGGGTGGGAGCAGGCAGAAGGCCTGCAAGCCAGCCAACTAATTACTGGCATGGGCACATCAGAGCTTGAAGACACCTTTCAAGACCACACAGTCCAAACCTCTTGATGTACACATAGATGGAGACTCTGAGGCCCAGAGAGGGACAGTCTCTATACAAGGTCACACAGCAAAGTAATAATACTAATTGTGATGATGATGATGATAATAGTAATACTAGTGCTAGCATTTATTTCAAGCTGATTTCATGCCAGGCACAGTTTCAAGTACTTTGTGTGGATTATTTCACTCAGACCTCACTTGAAGAAGACACTGTAATTATCCAACTTGACAAATGAGGAAACTGAGGCAGCACAGAAATGTAAATCAACTTGCCCAAGGTCACTGAGCTAGTGAGGGGCACATTCTAGATTAAACTAACTCAGGCAGTCTAACTCAAGCCCCCCACCTGTGGGCCAGAGAATGGTTCACACCCGGGCTACCCTTTAGAATCTCCCTGGGAAGTAGGGCAGGGGTATAAAAATGGTATCATAAATTCAGATTTGAGGGGGTGGATGTGGCTCAAATGGTTGGGCGTCCGTCTCCCATGTGAAGGGACCTGGGTTCAATCCCCGGGACCTCCCGGTAAAAAATTAAAAAAATTAAAAAAAATAGATTCAGATTTGATTGGTGTGGGGTGGCATCACAGCATTTTTGAAAACTCCTTGGGTGATTCTAATATGCAGAGGTGAACCACTGGCCTAGGGTGGAGTGGGGAGGGGTAGATTTTGGTCTTAAAACTTATGGATGTGAGTTCTTGCTGTACCACTACTGGCTTGTTTGACCTTGAGCAAATGGCTCAACCTTTTATGGTCTCAGTTTCTTCATCTGTAAAGTGGGGTTAGCAGTAGCATGGATTCTGAAGGTGGGCTGTTGGGTTTGGTTTGAATCCTGGCCCTACCCCCTTGGGGCAGGCTATCAAACTTCTTTTTGCCTCAGTTTGCCACATCTGTTAAATGGTGACAATACTAATAGAGCCATTGTGATGAATGAATGAGATGATGAAAATAAAGTGGTGCCCAGCATATAGTAAGTGCTCATGAAAGTGGGATTCATGGTCATTAGCTATCCTGGGAACAGGGAACCTTGGCCCTGCTGGCCCCCACGGCTGTGGTCAGGATCAAAGCATATAACACCAGGAGGCTGTGAACTCTGGGGGCCACAGGGAGGGATTGTTGGTAAAAGGCTGGGTCTCCCAGCTGCCTGTTCAGGGCCCTGACTTTCTTTTTCTTTGCTCCCAGGAAACAGGAACACATTATCATCACAGACATGTCAGACTATGTGGACAAACCACTGTTCTCAATTTGGTGTGTTCCAAGTAATGTTCTGTGTGTATATCGGTGCATATGGAAATGCACAGTGTTTGGCTTGGGGGCAGGGTTGAAAGAGACAGAGATACCATGGAGCACTTCTCTACTTTTGAATTTTTATCCATCCAAATGTCTCAAAATATAAATAATTATAAAGGGTATGCTTTAGGCAGAAGGAAAATGGTCCCAGATGGAAGCTTGGCTATTCAGGAAGGAAAGAAGAGCAATAGAAAGGGAAATATGGGTAAATACAAATGAATCTTGGTTGTATAAAACAATAAAGCTGATGTTTAAAATATATAGAGAGAATTAAAATACACTACACAATAGCATATGAGTCAGGAAGGGGGTAAATGGAGTTAGAATGTTCTAAGGTCTTTGCATTGTCCAGGAAGTGGATAAAAATACAAATGTATGGTAAATATTAATAAATCAAGGATGCCTGTTCTATCTCTAGGCTAACTCTAGAAGGTATGTAAAGATAAATATATATATAACCAACCAGCCAACAGAGGGAAAATGGGCTAACAAGATAAATAAACACACACACACACATATATTACTTTAAAGTATTCAAAGAATTGTTTGTTATATAGCTAACAATTGTATAATTGTTTGTTGTTGACTCTTAGCATACTGCACATATTGTTCTATAACTTGCTTTTTTTCCTCTTAAAATATGTCCTGAGCTCTTTCCACATTGGTACACGGAGAACTGCACTCTCTTTTCATCTGCAAGCATGTATTCCATGGAGTGACAGGGACAGAGAGCATTAAGCCAGGTGTTGAGCCCTTCTAAGCACGGAGCCGTGTGCTACTGCCATGTGCTCATGCAGCCAGGCCCGACTGCAGACGGCGGTGCAGGCATCAGGCTGTGCCCACGGGGTGTGTCTGCAGCCTGGACTCAGGAGACCATGAGCAAGTCCTGCTCTGAAAGGCCCTGAGGCCTTGGTCCCATTGGTCACACACTAGACAACCTGATGTCCATTAAAAGGTAGCCTTTGACTATCTGGCCCAGTTTCCCACCTCTGGGCCCCAGTGCAGTCACACCACCCCAGGAAGAGTTTGCTCCCACTTTAGTAAGAGCCTTCAAAGGTTGGGGGCTCCCTCTCGGCATGGCCTGCAAGGTGCCTCTTGCTAGATGCATGCCTTCATTGCATCATTGCTTTGAATTACATACTGAGGAAGCTATTCCATTTTCAACTCTGGCATAGTCTATGTAAACATGCATTTTTAACACTTGGTAATCTCTCTTTTTTGAACCAGAAGGAACCAGGCCTTCTGCTCAGACTCTGGCAGGCAATTTTGTCTAGCTGTACTTAATAATATTGTTTGGTTATCACTGTATTTATTTTGATAGTTATTTTTCATTTATGGCAATTAGTACTTTTTTTTCCCCCATTTATAGTGTTAATGTTAAGTTTTCAAAAATCAGTTGAAGAGTTTAAAAGTGAGGGATTGAAATTTAAATTAGGCCACTAACAGTACAATTGGCATGTGGTTAGGCCACAACTGGTAAAGGTAGTGAGCAAATGACTGAAATTGGGCAACCCTGACCTGAAGAAAGAAGTCAGTGCATCATTGTAGCATTCAAAACCCCCCAAAGCCCACCCCATCTCCGCAGATCAGGCCCCACATACGTTTCCAGCCGCAACCCAACCTCTCTTCTCTATAAGGCCTTTACCTCAGCCAGCAAAATACACAGAGCCATAGAGGCAGGTATAAGGATGTTCAGGGCATCATGCTTTGTAACAGGAAAAAGAAAATGGAAGAAACTTATGTGTATATCAATAGGGAACTGGTTAAACAGACCACACTTTGATTCATCTGTTCTATGGACCACTCTACTCTTCAGCCCTCCCTACCCCCGGCCTAGGTTTACACTGTCCTCTCCCCTGCCCTTGCCCACTGTCCTCCCCTCCTCTGTGCTGAAACCCATTCTTCAAGTCCTATCACCCCCCAGAAGCCTTCCCTGCCCACCTCCCAGGCCCCCAGGTCCTCCATCTCCTCTGGCCCTGAGAATCCCCACTATCTGGGCGACTTCTCTGGTATCTGTATATGGCATGGAATCTTTAGTGATACTACATGTTGTGTATGTGTAGCTTCCAATCAGATCGTAAGTTCCCAGAGAGCAGTGGAGGTGTGTCTGGAGGGGTACTGCTCAGGGGCCGGAAGACCCAGGACTCAGTGCCACTCTGCCACTCTCTCTGCCCGAATGACCTTGAACAAGTCATTTCCCCTTTGAACCTCTGTCTCCTCCTCTGAACATGAGGAGTGAGGTCAGGGTCCTTTAAGGGTCCCTCCTACTCTGGGAGTCTAAGGCCTTTTCATACTCTTCTCTATCTTCCCATAAAGTAATCAAAGATAAGATTTTATATTTTAAGAGTGTTAGAACTTTGATCTCATTTGATCTTCACAATAACTACTGACTTTTTTTTTTTTTTTAAGATTTTATTTATTTATTCATCCGGGG
>JAKSZT010026914.1:13497162-13737047 GCA_026826555.1 Tolypeutes matacus | reverse complement strand
CCCCCCCCCCCCCCCCGCCCGCTGCCCATGCTCACTGGGTCAGCCAACCACGCCGTGCGGGCTGACCTGCCTTCACCAGGAGGCCCCGGGAACCGAACCCGGGGCCTCCCATATGGTAAACAGGAGCCCCACTGATTGAGCCACAGCCGCCTCCCAATAACTACTGACTTTATAAGAGGGTTACTATTATCGTCTCCCTTGTGCTGATAAGAAAATCGAGGCATGTCATAGTTTGCCTGGGCTGCTGCAGCAAAGGACCACAGACTATCTGGTTTAAACAGCAGGAATGTATTGTCTCATGGTTGGGAGGCTAGAAGTCCAAAATCAAGGTGTTGGCAGGGCCCTGCTTCCGCTGCAGTCCGCAGGGTGGCAGTGGCTTGCTGGTGAGCCGTGGCAGAACTCAAGCTCTGTCTCTGTCACATGGCCATCCCTCTTCTCTGTCTTGGCATTGGTTGTCTGTCTCTCTCTCCATATTTTCTCTTTATAAGGACACTAATCATATTGGATTCGAGCCCACCCTGACCCACTTTGGCCTCCTCTTAACAAATAACATCTTCGAAGATCTATTTACAAAAAGTTCACATTCACAAGAGTTAGGACTTGATCATATCTTTTGGGAAGACACAATTCAATCCATAACAAGGCACTAGGAGGCTGGATTAGTGAAATTAAAGGAGGTTGTACTGCAGCATAAAGAGCCCCTGGAATCTCTCTGGCAGTAAATAAGAATGTATTTCTTACTCGCACACAGCCCAGTGCTAGTGGAATGGCACTTCTGCAGGTGTGAGCTGGGGACCCGGGCTACTTCCACCTTAGAGCTATATTGTCTGAAACATGAGTCCCTGTGGCCACACACCAGTCACCATGGCAAGGGAAGAAAGGGATGGGGGAGATACATAGGCTCCTAACTGCCTTGGCCTTGAGTGACACACACACATCGCCTCATTTCCAGAGCAAGTGGATCAGATGGTGCCAGTCTAACTACCAGGCAGGCTGGAACACGTAGCGATGAAAACCAAGCATCTGCTGTGCAGAAGCTAAGGAACTTGACCAAGGCCACACAGGAAGTGGCAGAGGCAAGGATCTGAGCCCCAAGAGTGAGACTCCAGAAACTTCTACTTAACTGCTGTTCTGTATTATCTCCAAGGTGGGCCCAGGTCCATGGGGGTGTGGTAGAGATGGTGGTGACTGATAAGACCCGGTGCCATGCACTGGCAGGCATCATGAGGTAAGAAGGACAAAGAAGAAATGGCAGCTAAGCAGCCACTATCCACCATAATACTTGCAATAGTGCCCATCTGTTGAGCACCTGCAGAGGGCCAGGCGCTTTATAAATGTATCATTTGAGCTGTGGAATATCCTGGAAAGAAAACCCACTTCCATTCTACAGGTGAGTGAGGAAAGTGAGACTCAGAGGTTGAGTAAATCGCCCAGTGTCAAGCAGCTGAGAGCACTGGGTGGCCCCCAAGTCCCTCTCTGGGCCCCCACCCAGGGCCCTGCAGAGAGATTGGCCAGGGCGACCACTCCTAATCTGGAGCGCTGATTGGGCTGATGAGGCATCGGCTGGGAGGGAGGATGGAGGTGAGGCAGGAGCTCCAGGCCTGGGCCCTGCCGATGCTTCCTGTCAAGTCTTGGCAGAGGCAGCCTGGGGGGGAAGGGGAGCAGCCTGAAAACTCTGGGGACACACCAGCGCTCAGGACACTATGGAGTGCCAGCAGGTGGGAAACACCCACAGGCTGGGCTTCCCTGGGGAGTCCAGATCTGCAGTGCGGGGCGCCACCTAGAGGCCGAGCGCTGTGCAGCACCTCTCCCTCTCCTCTCCCCTCTATTCCCAGTCCTACAGAGGGAAGACTCAGGGCTACCTACAGAGACCTGGTCCAAAACTCAGCCGGTTGGTGGTGTCCACCAACGTCTGATCTTTTACATCTGTCCCACTCCTCAGCTCCTCTATCCCCAGCCATCCTAGGTCTCATCTTTGCCTTGTTTCCATCATCAGTATTCACTCAAGACCTCCTGAGGGCCAGGTACTCTTAAGGGCTAATTTGGGGGCTGAGAGTCTGATCTCTTGGGTTCAGTCTGTGCTCAGCCATCAGTTGGCTGGGTGCACCTGGTCAAGTCACTGCCTCTCTGGGTGTCAGCCATCTCCCTTGTAAAATGCAGATTACAAATAGGGGCAGCAAATGGAGCCTGGAGTCAGGCAGACCTTAGCTGGAATCCCACTGTGCTGCTTCCTTGCTGTGTGACCCTTAACTTCCATGTGCCCGGTTAACTCATCCGTAAAATAAGTTGATGGTGTCTATTGCTGAGCTTTAGTATCAAAATTAAATTATACATACATACTAATACAGTATTTGAAATGCCTAGCTCTTACTCTCTCTCCTCCCTTAAGTTTGAAAACTAGGTTTCAGTTCTCAGATCTTTCCTGCCCTTTTCCCTAAGAAGGGTCAAGATCAATCTCTCATATGCTCACACTCTGAATGTGGACCCTGCCCACCTGCCCTAGGCCAGGGGATGCCCAGGAGCCCTGGTTTGGGGAAGTCTACCCACTTCCTCCTAGAGTCTGCTCCACCATCATGGTGAGGACTTACCTCTTTGCTGACTCATTGCTGGTATGGTAGTGGCATCTGTACCCTGGAACTGCACAGTGCACAACCTCAGCAGCTGTTCATGTTAAATTTTCAGTAATAAAAACAAGTGCACTGGGAGACAGCCTCGCACCAGGCACAACGGGAGGAGGAAGGAGTAGCAGGTCGCGTTCCCGTCCCTTTAGAAGGTCTCAGGAAGGCCTCAGTGACTCCAGCTGACACAGAGTCCAAGCTCCTCTGCAGGGCCCTGCTAAGCACATTCCTCCTAATGCTGCATCCCCAGTTGGGGTCAGGGTGGCGCCATCTTTTAATTTTACAGGCCTGTGTTTAACTCCCGGAACCTCAGTTCCCTCATCTGTGAAATGTGGGCGGTGGCCCCTGGCCTGTTTACTTTCTCTGGTTATAAGATAAAGAAAGATCTTGGAAGTCCTAAACCGCCAAGTCCTGTTTAAATACAGGGAGTTGTCACTGTCCCCATTCCCACCTCACCAGAGTCATTCACTTCCTCTTTTGCTGAGCACACAGCCCCGCAAAGGTCTAGCTGCTGGGGCCAGCATGGTGAACATGACAGGAACCTTCCTTCGACTTTAGCATCTTGGAGGAACAGAGGAGAAAAGAGGACACAAAGGGCGCAACAGCCTCCTCACCTGCCCCTGCCTTTCATAACCACAGCACTCTGGAGCACGCCCTAGGTGCCCAGAACTGGGCCCAGCGCGCCGCATACATATGTCACCTTCTGTAATCCCCTCTGTGAACCAATGGGGTGGGCATTGTCATCCCCATTCCAGATATGAGGAAGCTGAGGCTCTGGAAAGCCTTCTTGGAGTGGAGGAAGCTGGATGCCAGTGCAGCTCTGTTTGTCTCTCCTAAGGGAGTGTTAACCCTTACACTATACCGGGGAAAGATCCTCATTACTGAAGGATTGTTATGTGTCAGGGGATGGTGCCGGGCACTTTACATACTTTATTTTACTTACTCCTCACACCAACCCTGCTAGTTTTACAGATGAGGAAACTGAGGCTCAGAGAGACAAGGGAGCCTCCCAGGCCTTCTCCCGCCATCTTGTTTGATGCCTTGGGAGGCAGAAAGATTACAATAATCAGCTAATGCCTGAGCAGGGCTTTGAAGATGAAAAGCCCTTATTGAGAGTGCTAAGTATGATGATTAAGTCGGAAGGTGGAATTAGCTGCACAGGGGGAGCAGGCAGCAGCCGTCAGGAGAGGATTAGTGACTTGCTGCCTGATTAAGCGGAAGGCAGGGTGGGAGGGAAAGAAACTGAGAGAGGTTTCCAGCGCCACTGCGCTGCCCACATCAGAGAGGGTAAGTGACTCTGTGGGCCTGCAAGGCCTCCAAGGGTTCACACCGCAGTGCCAAAGGCACCCACAGAAAGCAGCATGGGCCCCGGCTTCCTTTGCCTTTCCCCTGTCCATTCATCCATCCCACAAAGACTTACCGAGCACCTACTAGGTCACAGGTGCTGTACTAGGCACTGAGGATACAGCTCAGGACAAGAAAGAAACCACTCATGGAGCTCCCTGACCAGTGGAAGGAACTGTCACACATCAATGGATTGTTGTAAAGTACTGTTTTCTAGGTGTAATAATGGTATTGTGGTATGTTTTAGAAAAGAGCCCTTAACTCTTAAAGATACATATGAAAATATTTACAGAAGAAATGATATGATGCCTCAAATTAATCCAGAAGGGAGGAGGTGAGTGGGGGTAGAGATGAAACAAGATTGGCCCTGAATCGATAATTGAAATTGGGTGATGAGTAAATGGGGGCCCATTATATTTGTCTGGTGTTGCTTATGTTTTTGTAAATGTTTGAAATTTTCCATAATAATTAAAAAAACATACACACAGGCAGATAATTACAACTCATGATAAATGCCACAAAGGAAAAGTAAATGGTGTGATGAGAGATTACTGTGGAGGAACCTGATTTCAACTAGGGGATTAGGGGAGCAGCCTGGGGGCTTGGGGTATCCTTCAGCCTACAAAATGGCCCTTTCCATCTCTTCCTACCCTGAGAGGCAGGATGGCAGCATCCTGGGGAGAGAGCCTTACCTTTTGGGCATCACCAGCACCCTTTTGGCTGGCCAGGGTCCTGGGGGAACCCAAGACCAGGCCCCAAGTTCCCTCACCAGTGATGATGGAGAAAACAGAGAAAGACCTCAAGGACAAGTCTGTACCCATCATCGCTTATGTCTGTGTTGTGTGTATGTGTGTTTGTGTACCTTGTCTGCCATGAGTGTGACATCTTTAGGCTTTGAGGGAGGAGATGAGACTCCTCACTTTATAGATGAGAAAAATGAGGTGCTGAGAGGTGAACAAGACTCATCCTAAGTCAACAGCAGAGCAAAACATATGGCCTATGATCTTGTCATGTTCCCCCTATACCCCTTCCCCCACCCAGCTGTTAATGCAGCCATCTTCACCCTTCCCGGATCATGGTGGGAAGGGGGAGCAAGTGTTAACAGGAAAGGTAGGTGAGAACTCAAACCAGAGGTGCTGTGGGCCCTAGAGGCCAGACCATTCCTCTTGACAGTACGAGCCTGGGGGCAGAGGCAGGTGGCAGGGGAGTGAGAGCTGTAGTTTCCTGGAAACCCTTGGAACCAAACATCAGAGAGAGCAGACTTCAGAGGCAAGGCTTCCCCCCAGAGCTGGACTTCCAGGTATTTGTGAAACAGAAGGCTCCAGCTCCCTATTAAGGAGCAAGCATGGGCTGGAGGATGTAGGGACCAGGGCCAGGCCTTGAGAGAGAGCTGGAGTGAAGGGGCCTTGGGCTCTGCGCACGTGGGAGCCTCTCAGGCTGTGCCCTTTGGGACACCAGAGCACCCCACCATCTCAGGCCAGCAGTGTCCCACAGTGGTACTCTAGATTTTTCCAAAGCACACTGCCCATAGCACCTCTCACAACAAAACTGCATTCCTGCCAGCCCGGAGTAGAGAAGAAATGACAAGAGAATAGACGTGGGCCAGCCCTCTGTGCTCACTGGTCAGGAGCTTGCCCTCTGGATGCAGGCAGACTGGGATTCACATTCTTGGGCAAGCAACTTGAACCCCCTAGACCCCAGTTTCCTCCTGCAGGGATCACACCTCCCTCCCAACATCGAAGAAGAGGCGTTATAAGGGTGAAATGAGGCAATGAGAGCCACATCCTCAGCCAGGCATTCAGCCTTCAGTGTCAGCCACCCTCCTTCTCTTCACTGGGCAATGTTACCTCCCCCTGCTGTTTTCTAAGGTGATGCTCCTCCAGAAACAGCCTGGAGACAAGGATTCACAAATGCAAATAGTTTATTCAAGGTGATCCCAAGAAGCCCAGTTGGAGAGTGAGGAAGTGGGACAAGGAAAGGAAGAAGGTTAAAAAGAAAATTGTATAATTGAGCAGTTACCAATGTAGACAACTGGAGCTCAAGCCCACAGAGGAACTCTGGTTCTCACATGTATCAGAATCCCTTGAAGGGCTTGTGAAACACAGATTGCTGCCCTTCACTCCCCAGTTTGATTCTGTAGGTATAGGTCAATAAGAGAATTTGCATTTCTCAAATGTTCCCAAGTGATGCAGGGGCTGCTGGTCTGGGGACCACACCCTAAGAGCCACTAGTGTAGAATCCATCCCAGCATGAGCACTCCTCCATGTCCATCAGTGTTTGAGGACTGCCTCTAAGGGCATTCACTCTGGCACTCTAGTTCCCATACCACCACCCCTGGCAGGTCAAAAGTGCTCCTACAGCCAGAAAAGCCCTACTAAACAGATTGCTAGGGTCCTGGGGTGCAGAGTTGGGAGGGGAACAGCAGAGAAGCCTGCAAGGTAGCTTGATGTCTGATTGAAAGACTTCAATGGCATGCTAAGGGTAAGGGTGCCTTTGTGCAGGACCCTAGCAATGTATTCATATGGGCATATATTTCTGTAAATATTTGTAAAAGTATTTTGTTGTGATTTAGTTTTACATTAGTAAATATTCCTTTTTGTACCCAATTGTATATTTGCTATTTTTATTCTTTTTCTTAAAGAGCCTCCCGCCCCCACCCCCCCAAACAGTACAAGCTTCAGGCCCCTGAAAAACCTGATTGGCCCCTGCAGGGCCTTGTAGGAACACAGCCTTATGTTTGTTGATTTGAAAGGACTGTCTACTGCCTGACTCATTGAGAAAAATCTTGGACCACCTGGTTCAAGATCACCTGGGTTCAAATTCCAGCTCTGCTACTTTAGTTAGTTTGGGCAAGATGCTTAATCTATCCATACCACGGTTTACTTATTTACAAAATGAGTATGAGTAAATCATACTTTTCTTACAGGATTAAACGAAAACCAATCATTATACTATTATGATGATGATGATGATGATGATGATGATGATTTCCTATGACTTGTTCATGTTTCGCAGCATCGCCTTGATCTTCCCTTTCCTCCAAGTTCGGGTAGGAGTGAGGCAGCTGAGGACAAGACAAGCAGCTTTCTCAGAAACAAGCCTTGCTCTCCTGCTTCTACACCAGCTCGCCCTCCCCTCCTGGCTCCGCCCCTCGCCCTCGCTGCCGCCCCGTTGCCGGGTAACCACCACCTGCCCTCGCGCGGGGTTGGCTCTGAGGCCCCGCTCCCGGCATGCCCCGCGGCGGCGATGGCGGCTCCTGAACGCCCCGGGTCTCCCGGCCGTCGCGCTCAGCCAGCTGTTTCGCGCCGGGTGGAGTGGTCTGGTTGAGCTGAACATCCTGGGTTCGGAGTCACCCCAAGTTAACGGACAAGATGGCCTCGAGGGGTTAAGAATCCGCCGTCCCTCGTGGCCGCGGGGATAGCTGAGCCGGAAGCCGCGTGTTACTGTCCTGTGAGTCTCCGGCCAGTCTGGGCCCGGAAGAGACTGGGCTAAGTTCCCACAGGCTGCGGAACCACAACTTGGCGCGTCCACCGGACGGCCTAGATCCCTCTTCAGCATGCCCTGCGGCGCCACCCCAGCTTCAGGCCCGGAGAGGGACGGGGAAGCCCCGAACCGCGGCTGACCATTCTGGAACCTGTCCTATAGTTAAGCCAGCCTGATTCTGCCTTGTGACCTTAGCCAGCGTGCCCTTCGAAAGCTTGTTTTTCTCGTCTGAAGGATGGCATGATGATACCAGTAGTTAATAAGAAGTAACACCTATTGATTGCCTACTTCCCATCCTTGATAATCGTTTTGTTATTGAAGCCTTGGGATCCTAAGTGGTAGGTATTATCCCCATTTTAGGGATAAGGAAACTGAGGCTCTGGAAGGGGATTTAATTTGACCTAAGTCACACAGCTTGGCCGATCCAGATTCCCAACTCCAGGTAGTGTGACTCCACAGCCCTTGATTTTTAACTTGGAGACTTTTTGTATGGTTTGGTGAAAAGGATATCAAGTGCTTAGGCAGATGCCTGGCCCTAGAAATGCTCAGGCAAGGTTAGTGTGCAGCTCTTCATAGTAGTTGTTACAGACAGTAAGTCATTAGCATTGGTGGCCCTAGTCAGAGCTTTGTCAGGGATACACTTCTGCCCACTTTGGACAGGGGCAACCTGGGAGATGTTGCTGGTGCTCCCCAGAGTTTCATGTCCTTAAAAATGTTCATGCTGCTTTGGCTTTGTGTTCTACTTCCTACCTGACTGTGCTCGCCTTCTATTTTTACCTCTTCCTCTTCTATCAGTTATCCCTAGCTCCAGGGTGAAGTTTGAAGCCTTTGCCTCTGAAAAATGGTCAGGTTTCTGCCACAGATTTAAAGGATACACTCAGGGGGCGGATGTGGCTCAAATGGTTGGGCGTCCGTCTGCCATATGGAGGGACCTGGGTTCGATCCCCGGGACCTCCCGGTAAAATAAAATAAATATATATAGAAGGCGCATGGGCTGCCAGGCTCTGAGTGACGCTGAGCTGTCGGGCCCTGGGAGCTATGCAGCAGGATGATGACGTAACAGAGGAGAGACAAGACGAATGCTCCGAAAAAGCTCCAGAAGCCAGGAGCTGAGGTGGCGCAGGCAGCAGGATACCTCTCTCCTACCTGGGAGGTCTCCAGGATCGAATCCTGGTGAAGACTGGAGGAGGAGGATGAGAAGAAATGGCAGGAAACAGACACGGAGAATTGCCCAGCGAATGGACACAAAAACAGCAAATGGGGACGGGGGGGTTTAAAATGGATAAAGTAAATAAATAAATTCTTTAAAAAAAAAAAAAAAAAAAATAAAGGATACACTCAGTAACCACTGAAGTTCTCATTTTTCTTGGCCAAAATGAAAATAGTGAAACACCAATCCCCAAAGGAGATTTCTTATTATTGGGGGGCCTGAGGTTAAAAGGGCTCTTATCTATCCCGTGGCCTTCAAGCAGAAAACTCTATGGTCTTCAGGGTAGACAGCTGTCTGCGTTCTGCCTGAATACCTGACACACCCATTCTGGGGCTTGGGGACTCCTACTTGGGTCAGGTTCCCTGCTAATAAAATGATAAACTTGAATGACATTTGCCATATCCAAGAATATGTATATTTTTAAAAATTTAATATTATCCGTTAACTCAATTGCTTTACCTACATTTACTTTTTTAAATATAGATTTACTTTTTAAAATTTATCCTCCCTCCCTTGTTGCTCTCTGTGTCTGTGTCCATTCGCTTTGTGCTTGTCTTCTCTTTAGGAGGCACCAGGAACCAAACTCGGGACCTGCCATGTGGGAGAGAGGCACTCAGTTGCTTAAGCCACCTCAGTTCCCTGCTTTGTTGTGTCCCTCATTGTCTTTCCTCTTTGTATCTCCTTGTTGCGTCAGCTCACTGCGCCTGCCCGTTGCTCCAGCTTGCTGTCTTGCTCATCTTCTCCGGGAGGCACCGGGAACTGAACCTGTGACCTCCCATGTGACAGGCAGGAGCTCAATCACTTGAGCCACATCTGCTTCCGTACTTATGTTTACTTTTTTTTTTTTTTAATTAAATGTAATGGATACATGTAAATTTTTTTTTTTTTTGAATCAAACAATATATTACACAATATATTTGGTTCATAGTAATGCATTCATACAGTATTTGTCCTTTTGTGTCTGGCTTGCTTCACTCAACATAATGTCCTCCAGGTTCATCCATGTTGCCATATGCTTTATGACTTCATATTTCTTCTTACAGCTGCATAATATTCCATCGTGTGAATAGACCATAGTTTGTTTATCCATTCATCTGTTGATGGACACCTGGGTTGTTTCCAGCTTTTGGCAATGGTGAATAATGTGGCTATGAACATCGGTGTGCAGATGTCTGTTCGTGTCACTGCTCTCAGTTCTTCTGGGTATATACCCAGTAGTGGTATTGCAGGGTTACATGGCAAGTCTATATTTAACTTCTTTAGGAACTGCCAAACAGTCCTCCATAGTGGTTGTACCATTCTGCATTCCCACCAACAGTGAAGAAGTGTTCCTATCTCTCCACATCCTCTCCAACACTTGTAGTTCTCTGTCTTTATAATAGTGGCCATTCTGATAGGTGTGAAATGATATCTCATTGTAGTTTTGATTTGCATTTCCCTAATCATGAGTGATGTTGAGCATTTCTTCATGTGTTTTTTTGCCATTTGTATTTCTTCAGAGAAATGTCTATTGAAGTCTTTGACCCATTTTTTAATTGGGTCATTTGTCTTTTTATTGTTGAGTTGTAACATCTCTTTATATATCCTGGATATTAAACCCTTTTCAGATATGTGATTTCCAGTATTTTTTCCCATTGAGTTGGCTGCCTTTTCACCCTTCTGACAAAGTCCTGTGAGGTGCAAAAATGTTTAATTTTGAGGAGGTCCCATTTATCTACTTTTTCTTTTGTTGCACGTGCTTTGGGTGTGAGGTCCAAGAAACCACCACCTACTACAAGGTCTTGAAGATGTTTCCCTACATTTTCTTCTAGTAGTTTTATGGTCCTGGCTTTTATATTTAGATCTTTGATCCATTTTGAGTTGATTCTTGAATAGGGGGTGAGATAGGGGTCCTCTTTCCTTCTTTTGGTTATGGATATCCAGTTCTCCCAACACCATTTGTTGAAGAGACTGTTTTTTCCCATCAGCGTGGGCTTGGTAGGTTTGTCAAAATATGTTTACTTTTTAAAGCAAACTTTACATCATAACTTTAATGGAAAACCAGTATCACTTGGCATAGATAGAAGGGAAGAAACCCAAATGAAATACAAATCAAAACAAAACATTGTTCTCAATTCTAGTGGGCAAGACTTGAACTGAACCTGATTTCTTTTTGTTAAAAAGGGAAAGCAGTAAGTTTTAGCGACATGCTAAAGACATTCAAACACTTAACAGAAAGTTTCTCCAGGGGAGTCAGGATTGAAAGAAATGAAAAGGGAAGAACTTCCATGTGCTGAGATTCTGTGTTGCTTAATGCCCTGCCTAGTAGCACCTAACATCACCCACCACAACACCAGTAGTTCACTTTCCACACTTGGAAAATCATTGGCCAAGACAGTTCTTTGGAGCCTTCAGTGCTCATGTTTAATATCCAGCATTTGCTCCAGCTCTTTAGGGCAGGGGTTCTTAACAAGGGGTCCATGAGCTTGAATTGAAATAGAATAGAATAAAAAAACACTATTCTTGTGGGGACGTGTTGGTGCGGGTGTGATACATTTATTAAATAATACACAGTATAATGTGGACTTAGTAAGGGGTCTATGGTTTTAACCTGACTGGCAAAGTGGTCTGTGGAACAAAAAAGGTTAAGAACCCCTGTTTTAGGGTCTGTGGAGCAGGTGGGGAGCAGGAGATCCCCTCTAGTGGCTGTGCCTCCCTCCTCTCTCCCCATTCCCCTCCTGTGCACTTCAGCCAGCCAAGCCCACATGAGAAAAAAAGCCATTCAGCAGAATTTAATGTGTGCATCACAGGCTGTTCAACCACTGCATCTTCTCTGGCCCCCAGGATGCAGTAACTATTCTGGTCTTACCTTCTGGGGCAGGGGAGGCTTGACTCACAAAGGCAAGTGACCCCACTTCTAGATCAGAGTGTCTGCACTGCCAAAGGGTAGCTGAGTGGGAAGAAGACACTGGGAAAGGATTTTATGTGGAGCACGATGTGGATAGTGGTGCCTTCAGCAACAGGCCAGGCACAGCTAGCAGATTTGGGTTCTACACCCAGAGGAGGCCCCAACTCCTGGGTCATCTTGGTGAAGTCACTGGCTGCTACCTTTCACCAACTGAGTTTGTCCCCTCTGTTAGCCAAGGACTCATGCCATTCAATATGGAAATGGGGGAGGACCGGGCAGCACCACTCTTCCTGCAGTTGCTCTCTCAACAAAAATCTAGCCAGGATGGAGCCCATGGCTTTTCTGAGTATCATCTAGTCTCTGTGGCTTAGGGTTTACCACAGTGACTGCAGAGTGGAGCTCTGTCTTCTTAGTAGCACCACCACCCAATGTCTGGAAACTGCTTAGGAGGCAAAAAGGAAGAGGAGCATTGGCCAGGGAGGCCCCATGGTCCCCGCCTGTGGCCCACCATGCATGTCCCTAGGGGATGAGAAATGGTTTAAGGGAGAGAAGAAAGGGAGTCCCTGGAATCAACTAACTGCTAATCCTGGCCAGGTTCCCCAGTAAGGCACGCTTTGAATTTAGGAAATCAGAGGAGGGGAAATAGGAGAGGCATAGATGGAAAGGAAAATAAAGTCTGCCTGGCCCAAGGGTAGGGAAGTGGAATTCAAATTTCTAGTAATAAAAAAGAAGCCTGCTCCTTACATTTGTGGCCCTGGGCAGGCATACAATATCATGTATCTCAATATATAAAAGTTATAAATCAAGTAACAAGTTATTAAATAAAATATCTCCTTCCTTCCACCTTGCACATAGACCTTTTTAACAACCTGGAAGGCCAAGCCAATGTAGAATCTTTCGATAGCTCAGATAGTTCAGTCCTATACCTTGAGGGGCTCCTAGGCACAGATGGGGTTTCTGCAGCCCATATGTCCACAGCCTGCATCACTGGGCAACTGTCATCATTTGAGCTTAGGAGTGCCTTGAGCAGCCTGCCTTTGGCATAAATAGACCTAGGAGAAAGTCTGCCCAGGCCCTGGTTGTGGATTTGAGCCCATTTGTGCAAGGGCTTGATAAGTTCTGAGTACCCAGAGCCTGGTCCAGAAGGGGGAAGGGGTATAGGCTCCAGCTGGCATGTCCTCTTGGTCCTACCAACTCCTTGCCCTGTGAGATGGGGTGTGAATGGATCTAAGGGCAGTGTAAGAATGATGGTGTTAATAAAAGCTAATCCCTTGTTGGCCTTTTGCAGTTTACAAGGCACTTTGACATGATCAGTACTGTGAGGTACACAAGATCATTGTCCTCATTTTACAGATGAGGGCATTGAGGCTGATGTAACGAAGAGACAGAGTGAGGAAAAACACAATGAGAGACACAACAAGCAGGGAGTGAAGGTGGCTCAAGCGATTGGGCATCTCCCTCCCACATGGGAGGTCCCGGGTTCTGTTCCCAGTGCCTCCTAAAAAAAGATGAGCACACAGAAAGCAGACAGTAACCGCAAACAACAAGGGGGCCTGTGTGTAGAAATAAATAAAATCTTAAAAACACCAACTGGTGTGACACCAGCAGACCCAGCACATTTGGCATTTGACCTCTCCTGTTCCTTTCAGAACTTTGCAGGCAGAAGGCAAGCCAGAGACAAGTCTCTTCTGAAAGATGACTGGTAAAGCCAGGCTAGACTTCTGCATTTTTTAGCTCACAAACATTAGAAAATCCAGTGAACTCAGTTTCTGTTTCTAAAAGTTTTACTGTTTGGTAATGGCTTATTTCCCTTTTTGAGTCTCAGTGAAGACTCAGCAAAATGAAAAACAGTTGGGGGGTAGATGTGGCTTAAAGTGTTGGGCATCTGTCTCCCATATGGAGGAACCTGGGTTCAATCTCCGGGACCTCCCAGTAAAATAAAAAAATGAAAATAAAAAAAAAAGAAAAACAGTTATCACCACCTCAGCAGCTGATGAGCTCCAGAGAACAGGTACAAGATGTGACCCCAGCCCTAGCAGGAGGTGGCCCTGCATGCCTACCCTGCTGCTCTCCCGTTACAGGAGTGCCTGGGCGGGGCTGAGACCACAAATCTTCCCAACTTGTCATCTGCAAGCTGTGAGCTGAGGCAGACTTGCCCCTCAGCTCTCACCTGACCTCGTCCCCTTTTTTCCCTTGTCCTGTATATTTATGGTGTTGGTCCTTGGCTGAAGGGAGCAGGTGGGAAAGATGCAACTGAGGAGTAAAACCACTGAGTGCCAGCCTCGGGGGTTGGTGGAGAAGATGAGTTTGGTACTTAAAATGCAAAGGCTCTGCTCTGAATCTGCGATGGTTTTTAAGGAAGGCTGAGTGAGTGTCCATGATGCCTTAGGTTCTTTAATGACTTTCCTGTCCTGAGCCCTCAACTGGAACAGGAGCAGATGAAGCTCTCGCTCTCTCCCTGGACCAGCTGTGGGCTCCTGACAACTCCCCCACCCCTGGGTCTTTGGTGGTATAGCCAGCGTTTCTCGAAGTGGGGTCCCTGGATCAGCAGCAGCAACACTAGCAGGGAACCGGTTAGAAATGCCAATTCCAGTTCCCCAGCCCAGACCTATGGAGTAAGGACCTCTGGGGGTAGGCCCAGCAATCCGCAGTTAACCAAGCGCTGCAAGTGACTCTGATAAGGACCACTGCTGCCATGCTTGTCAAGAGCTTGACTCCTGGAATCACACAGACCTGGCTTTGAATCTTAGCCCTGCCACCTAACAGCTGTGTGCCTGAGTCTTAGTTTGGGATCTAGAAAATGGGGATACTATTCCTTCCTCATGGTGTGATCAAATAAGTCAGATTGTGCATTAAGATACTTGGCACGGTGCTTGCCCCAAAAGTACTCGGTAAACAGTAGCTCCACTGCTAGAACAGTGCTCCAGAAGTCAGTTCCGAGAGGATGACTTCAAGAGGTTGCTGTGCAGGTGCCGACAGGCCAGTGTGCCAGGCCCTCGCGAAGTGTGGCTCTGACACGCCGAAAGCCGCCTCCTGCAGCCTGTGTCCTGTGACTGATTCTGAGCACTTGACCAGGACTGAAACCGGTGGTGGATCTGCTTCATCCCCCAGTTTCTCTAAAGGGAATCCTCCCACCAGTAGGAACTGGGCTGTGAAAGCAGCAAGAGACTTCCTCTCTGTAATTATTTCACTGGAGAGTCGGCTGGACCTACTGTGCTTGCAGTGGGAGGCTCTGCAACTTAACTATAGTCTCCATCATTTTTCCCCATCTAGGAAATGGCGAGGATAACCCTCAACCCGCCAACCTCACAGGGTGCTGGGAAGGAGGAATTGTCCCTTAACGCGCTTGAAGACACTGGCACGTGGCTATGCCTGGATGAGCACACTTAATCTGCACAACAATCTCATGAAGTGGGCACTGGGTTAATCCCACTTGACAGATAAGGAAACAGACACCAAGAGGATAAGAAACTTGCCCTAAATCACTGATAAGTCAGGACTCAAAACCAGGCAGCCAGGCTCCAGTACCCCCGCTGTGCATGCGGACACCAGGTAAAGAAGGGGACCTGGCACCCAGGGCTCTGAGCCCTCCTTGGGACACGGATTCCTCTGATGGCCCGATAACGAGGTAGCGCCTCTCCCCAGGGGAGGTCCATGATCTCAGGGCTCCACGAACCTCTCATTCCACCCACGGACCCCAGGTTGACACGTGTGTAGGGGTCTTAGAAAGAAGAAAAATGTCCAGAGACATTAGAACATTCTGTCTTCAGAAAACTCCAGGGAGCAGGACTGGGGCACGAGTAGCTGGGAGAGAGGCTGTCAGGTGTGTTTCTTTCCGTCTAGACGCGATATGTGGGAAGTGGGCTAGGAGTGTGGGGTGCTGGCCGGGTAAGAAGAACAGCACCGAGAATGCTTTGCCTCCTTGGGCCTCCAGGGCTTGCCTGGAAGGATCTGCAGGGCAGCACAAGCCTGGGGAGCTGGCCTCCAGCGGCCCCCAGGGACCGTTTTGTTAAATCAGGGACGGGAGGCGGGGCCATTCCTGGGGTTCCCACTATTCTCCTGCCTGGGAAGGTGGGTCCCATCCGTGGCCCCTCTGCACGCTGGGGGAGGATCAGCTCCAGTAAAGCCCCCCGCTTTCACTGGAATGTGAGGCCTCGGCACGTGAAGTCTGCGCAGGGAAGCTCTCTACCTGCATCACACACGGGCTCTGTAGACCTTGCCCTTGGCTGGGCAAGCTTTGTTTTAGGTGCCTATGAAGCTTGCAGCCTTGACCCTGCATGAAACACGGCAGACAAGTTAAGCCAGCCTCTGCCCTTTCCCCCTCCCTGCCCCGCCCACCCAGCATGTGCCTCGGGGGGTTCTCACAGTCACGGGGCCCAGACCTCAAAGGCTGTAAATTGGAAGTGTGTCTCTCAATCTTCTAAGGCAGCAGGATGGACCGGAAAGAAGCCCTGGTGTGAGTTCCAACTCAGCCTCTTACTGACCTCACCCCTCTGAGTCTCAGCTTCCTGTCTGCGAAGTGGGATGACAGGCCCACTGGCAGCATTACTGTGCAGTGTGGCCACCGGAGGTGCTCAGGAGGCTTTTATTGTGCTGCAGACCACACCCTCATCACACGGGACAGGAGGGATCCTGCTCAGGGCACACAGCCAGGCCAGAGGCTCTCAGAGCCCTGCTTTGAATCAGTCTCTGACCTCGCAGCCCAGTGCAGAAGCAAACACCCCATCCAATGAGTGGTCTTCCAAGGTGAAAGGCCTCAAACTCTACTTGGGGATAACACAGCAGAAACACCTCTTCCATTTGCAAGAAACACCCTTCCAGCTGCTTCCACCAAAAGGCAAGTAGGTGAGAAGGAAAGGAAAGCATCTGTACCTTAAAGACAGACCCAGTGGTCACAGCTGGAATCTTCAAAGAACTGTCCACTTAAGAGACTTAAATTATGCCCTCTCAGTCCCATTTCACTGTAGCTGCATCCTAGAGCAGCTAGGAGAGCGGGAACCAGACCCTGACTTCTGATTCCCAGCCCACATTCCTTCCCTCCTCCCTCCCTCCCTTTCTTCCCTCTCTCTTTCCTCCCTCTTGCCTTTTTTTCTTTCTTCTTCTTCTTTTTTTTAATCACTGGATGAGCAGCAAGATCAAGCTGTATTCCTGGAGAAGCTCCTTCTCTAAGCACACTCCAAGCATGGGCAGCCTTTGGAGATGTGGCTTTGAGAGGTGAGCGAGGGAGGGGTCAGGCAGCCAAATGTGTGGTCTAGGAAGCAAGCCCAGAAGCTAGTGAGGAAGGGAGAGGGGGATGGCTTAGTGCTGACCGTGGAGACTCAGGCAGTCCCAAGAGATCTGCAGGACAGTCCTCCAGGAGCTGGTGATTAGAACCTATGACTTAACAGGCTCGATTCTAATGTTTTATATGCATTCCAAGTCTATCGTTGAATGTACCCAATCACTACATTTGAGGTCAGTGCTATTATCACCCCTATTGTTCAGATGAGAAAATGGAGGCAGAGGTTCAACTTAGCCACAGGCATGCAGTTAGGAAGTGGTGAGCCAGGTTCAAACCTAGGCTCTCATGCCCATTTTGCTTCAAAACCAGTTTCCAGAGAGCATCAGTGAACATGGTCACATGCTCATGATGGAGGCAGGATAGGTGTTGGTTGCCCGTTTTTCCAGCTGAGGCTCAGGAAAAAACTGAAGTGGCTTGCCCAAAGGTCAGAGTGAGGAGCAGAGCTTGGTCTGGGATCTCTGGTTTCTGCCCAGTGCACCCTGCTCCAGATCAGGTAAGTCTGGGCAGGCAGAGCCAGGCAGGGAGCTTGGGTGTCAAAACAGTAAGGGTCAGAATCAGGGGTGATGGTCCAGACAGCATGGGGCCTGGGTACACAGGAAAGGAGTCTGACATCACAGCAAACTGTCAGGCTTCAGAAAATGGAAGAAAAATATTTATCAAGGACCTACGGTATGTCAAGTACTTTTACATACAACATTGAGGCTTATTTTATCCTTGCAACATCACTGAAGGGTTCCCATTTTAAAGAAGAGAAAAGAGGGTCCTAGCAAGACTTGGCCAACATGACTCAGCTAGATGATGACAGAACCAGATGCCAGACCTCGGGGAGGGTGACTGGAGCCTGGAGCTGTCTACTCCTCAACCCTACGTTGCTGCCCCAGATCTCCCTCTAACTTCCGGTCAAGGGCAGGACCTGTTCTCAGTGGGTGCACCAGGCCCTCTCTGGGCAGGGCCAGAGGGCCAGCCGGTGGGAGTCTGCCATGGGGCAGAGGGCATGGCCATCTTTGCCACTCCCCTTGGGGGTCCAGCCCGCAGCAGCCTGAAGCTGAGGCTGAGGCTGCCCTCGCACTACCCGTGGGGCTGAACCCGTGCCCCTGAATCGTCCTGCTACAGAAGCCATGAAGCCTGCAGTCTTCCTGTGTGGGCTGGGGAGTGGGTGTAACTGGGGGTGGCAGGCTCGCTCATTGGCACAGCACACAGTCACCACTCTGGGGTGAGGAAACGAGACTCAGGAAGGTAAGTGACTCACACAGCCAGTGCCTGCTGGGACCGGAAGCAAGACTTCCTGACCCCCAAAACCCTGCTGTCCTGAGCCAGACCCATCAGCAGCAAGCCATCCTGGGATGACCTTGGCAGCAAAGGCTGACATGGGGGAGGGGAAGATGGTGGGACCAGGAGGAGCAGGGACTGGGGGACTGGGCTGGACTGGACAGGTGTAGTGTGAGTGGGCCTGCTCTGGGCCCAGTGTCAGGATCCAGCAGAGGGTCTGGCCAGCTGCACTGGGCAGAGCAACCCAGGGCAAGGCCAGTGCCAGGATTCTGGGCAATATGTCTATTTGGAACCAAACTCCAGCCAGGCCATAGAGTGAGAATTAGGGGTGACAGATGCCAAGAACCAAGGAGGAGTCAGGGCTCATGCACCAAGAGGGCATGGTGGGTAAGGACTTCAGAGTTTGATTCCTGTCTAAGCCACTTTGTAGCTGAATGAGCTTGGGTAAGTTACTTAACCTCTCTGAGCCTCGTGATGTTTACCTACAGATGGGGAATGATGCTTGCCTCCGAAGGCAGTCAAGATAACACACACAAAACACCTGGCACTGGGCAGTTTGGGTCCAGAGATCTGGGCAGCATAGGGGAAGGGCTGCTCTGGATCCCCCACCTACTGGTGGGGCTGAGACACCTGCTGGGACCCTGCCTGGTCAGGGCTGGACTGGGGACTGGCAGAGGACAGCGTGACTCAGACCACAGGCAGAACCAGAGCTGTGAATGCTGCCACCAAGAAAATGGCAAAGAAATGGTGATAGTTAAATAGATACCAGGTGCTCTCACTCAGAAAGCCACAAAGCCGAAATAAGTTTTACGTGTAAACTCCACTGGAATAAAATATCTCAAACTGAACGTTGCCCCCCGTCTTCTTCTTGGAGTCCCGTATAAGAGCTTTTAATCATCACAGAAGCCGTGGGCCTGCAGTGACCTCCTTCTGCACCCAGTCCCCCTGGGGTACTGGGTGGAAGACAGTAGAGTGAGGAGCCTTTGACAATAACACCTGCCCCCTGGTTCCCATCATGACCCCTCACTGCCCCGTGCCTAGGAAGAAGCATTCATATAAAAGTACCTGCCACCTACTTGCTGAAGAGTCACCTAGTTTGGTTGCCTATGGCTTTCTTTGTTGAATAAAATTGGGAAAATGAACATATGTATGGTATGGCCTGGGAATATACAAGGCCATACACTAAAAACTACCATTTGGGATTAAATCTGAGAACCATTACACAAAAGCAAATCCTCGGGGGACCCTCTCTACCCACCTGACTGAAGAAGCCCCTCCTTTTTAGCAAGTTTTGTTCACACACACACACCCCTAAAGTGTGTGAGCTGGTTCCACAAGCCTGCTGGGACTGTATAGACTTGAGAGCTATAGCAGTCAAACCCCACGAGGTAGCAAGGAGGGGCACCACCCAGGGTCTGCCCCTCTGCCTGGAGATGCATTTGCACTTTCCTTCCTCCCTCTTGGAGAGGGAACGATCCTTTGAAAAATCCCACTGAGGTGAGGGACAAAGGAGAAGTGTCCAAAGCCTGGATAACCCTCCCACCAGCCAAGCCCAGAACAGAGCTCAGCCCCTCCCAGCTAAGAAGGGCTTCTCTGCCCCTGGCGAGCTTGGCACTGATGTAGACCACCGTCACCGCATCAGCATCCCCAGCCCTGCACCATCACCCAGCGAGCCTCTTCCCCCTTCACGCCAATTTCCAAGCACTTTAACAGGACGCCTCCTGCCATCCCTGTGAAAGCTGTACCCCCTTCACAGAGCACACACCACCCCACCACTCCTTCCTTCGGGGCCAAGGCCGCCCCATCTCCAAGCTCAGAGACTACTGTTTTACTTTAAAACAGACACTACGCGGCCCATTTCTAAAACACCTGAGGTTGAGACGAGTCACCGACAAGATGGATGTCACAAATCATCAACAGCATTAAAGTCGGGGTGAAAAAGAATCAAGGGGAGATTTGAGCCTTTAGCAAATGGGAGGGAGAAGTTTTTTGTTTGTTTGTTTGTTTGTCTGCATCAAGTTAAAGAAAATCTTTCACAGGTGTCCTCTTCAATCTCTGGCCAAAGAGAGGGACTGTGTACTAGACTGAGACGGTGGAGCATATAAGCTGCTGCCACTGGGTGGATTACTGGCTCTTTCCCAGTTTAATCAGCTGTCTGCAGGACACCGCCGAGTGAGCAAACACACTTCAGAGATGGAGAGGGCTGATTTATGGCTCTCAGGGTTGCTGTTTCTTTGGGGCCAGCTCTGTTCTTCCTGCAGGACTCTTGAGAAAGAACTCCTGGTCTGATCTAGTTCCCTTCCCTCTCTGCTTCCCAAGCCAGGCTGCTCCCCCAAAGAGCAGCTTTGCCGGAGCCTTCAAGGAACCTGAAAAAAATAAATTACTATTCATATTGGGCAATCGCACATGTGTGGGTCTACAGTCTCCCTGGGCAAGGCAATAGAACCCGGGGGCAGCCTTTTGAAACAACATCAAAATACACAACTACCCCCAAACAAACTAGGACAAGACGATGCATAAATGCATAATTTCAATGTTAGATCACTCTCTATTCCTTGCAATGATGTATCCTTGTGAAGCTAGGTTCTTGGTATTTGCTGTGATAAAAAGCAAGTTTCACATGAAAAACATCATGGAACGGGATATGTGAGTGGTGATGTTCAATCTGATTCCGAGATTTGAGAAGTTGTACAATGCCTAACTGGCACATGCATTTAATCAGTAATTGGTAAGAGTGAAATAAAAATATTCTTTCAATTTGTATGAATTTTTTAAAACACACTTTGTTAGGACATAAATACTTGAGTTCTTTGAACCTAATTACCTAATAAACAGCTGCTAAGTATTTCTTTTGGCCACAGGGCACAATGGAAGAATTTCTGAGACATTGAAGGGGCTCCATGAACTGAGAACAACCTGGGACCTCACACTTAGAGAATAAAGTAAGCTTTTGTGGATTTCAAGACCCCTCATTAAAAAAAAATTTGCATTAACATCCCTGGATGTTAAAGAAATAAACTATAGCCAGCCCCACTCTGGACAAGACCCTGGACCAGACCCCTTCCGCCAGCCCTGCCAGCCCTCTGTCCCCCTCTCTGCCTACAGTACAGGCCACAGGGAGCAAGGAGGAGATCGGAGGGAGGGAGGAGGAGAGGGGCCTCCTGCAGGGTCCCATTGTGAACCCCAAGGTTCTTGAACAGCTCCGGCCCCTCACCCTTTTGGGCCTGGGGTGGCAGGGCCTCACTGTTATGAATTCTGGGATATAATGCAACCCCTCGAGTTTCCTACATCCTCTTTTAAATTCTCCCCAAGTGGCCTGCATTTGAGTGGCTTCTTTCCTGCCAAGACCCTTACTAACACGGACACCAATAAGGCTGTTAAGAAATACTAAAGTATTTATTACAGTCTTGGACCCATGGCCTTGACATGTTAGAAACATGAACATCAAAAGACCCCGCCCTGGCCCAGGCCATAGACCACTTTAAGGATCCTTGTTTGAAAACCAGGCCTGGCCCTCTCGGTCCCTAGCACATGGGGCCCCTCTGGAGCCTGAGTTTCTGGAATGGTGGTGACCTGTCAGCCACGGAATGCAGGGGTCTGCACAGGCTTAGGCCTTAGGGACTGGCCATCCCCAGGGGCCCTTCATTCTATGGCTTAGGGTAGGGAGGGCTGAGCATCCTCTCACATCTTGCTGTCAGAGACGGAAAGAGCAAAGCTGGGGGAAGGCAAAGACCCTGTGGTTGGGTTTTGGCACTAATAACAGCTCAGAGGTCAAACACTGCCGACCCATTTTAGAAGAGCTGGAAACCAGCACCCAGCCGTGTACAGCGGAATGTCACCGTCAGCTATGAAAGTGAAACCCCCACTTTGTACCTGTTATACCTGCATCCTCGTAGGTCAGGTTCAAATGTCTCAGGGGTGATCTGCTAAAGTGTCTGGAATGTCTCTGCTCTCTGTGCAGCCCCTCACTCCACACTGCCTAAGCCCCCCCAGAGCTTCCTCGCCACCTTACCGAGGCTCCAAAGAGTCACGTGGCACTGCTCTTCTCACTACAGCCCTCCTAGATGAGGTGCACGAGCAGCACAGAGCAGGCCGAGCCTAATGCCAAGCCCAGGCACAAGTAAAAGGACATCACCACACCTGTGGCCTCAGCCAGCTCCCTGGGCACGATCTTCGGCCCGTACATGAGCGCCAGGGTGCCGAGGTATCCATTGCTGAGCCCCAGCAGGGAGGTGAAGAGTGTGGGGTAGATGTCCGACTTGAAGACCACCGTCCGCAGGTGGTCACGGGGCTGGTAGTTGCAGAACATGAAAAGGGGGACGAAGCAGGTCCGGAAGAGCACGAGCCCCGGGAGCAGCTTGCTTTTGGGCCCCGGCACCTGGACCCACACTGTCATCTGCCGGCCACACAGGTCAGCAAAGTTGAACAGGAGGAAGGTGGTGAGGGGGACAAAGAACTTGGTGGCCCACGGCGAGCCTGAGTCCTTGCTGACGGACTCGATGTTGGCAGAGATGGCGGGGAAGATGAGGCTGGTGATGAAGAAGAGGTAAATGACGCAGAAGCCCAGGCCAGCGGTCTTCTTCAGGATGGGGCGTAGAGGTGGCATGTGGTGGCTGCTGGAGCCGCAGGCCATCAAGTCGGTGTTAGGGGAGTCTGGGGGCTGCCCCTCTTCACCAGGAAATATGTGGGCTGCCCGGGCAGGCCTCATGTAGTACCTGCAGGGAGGAGAGAAGGCACCTGGTCAGAGGCCAGCCAGAAAGCAGGGCCACTTGGGTTTCCAGGGAAGGGGGGTGGGCACAGGGGGCAGATCTCAGAGTTAGGCGTGGGTGCTCAAAACTAAACCTTTAGGCCCAGCAT
The DNA here is from genome assembly GCA_026826555.1 of Tolypeutes matacus. Lineage (NCBI taxonomy): Eukaryota > Metazoa > Chordata > Mammalia > Cingulata > Chlamyphoridae > Tolypeutes > Tolypeutes matacus. The sequence goes on along the minus strand of JAKSZT010026914.1, from coordinate 13,714,098 downwards.
GTCAAGCCCAAGCCCCGCCCGGCCATCAGCCCCGGGGTGCCCTGAGATGACACAGGCTGTAGCCATGGCTAGAGAAAGCCCGTGCAGCTCCCCGCCTGCCGCCCTGGCGCTGGCTGAAAGGCTGGACTCCAGCCAGGCGTTCTGCGGCGGTGGCCACACCATGAGCAGGGACAGAGGAAACCAGTACGGAGCACCACACAGCAAGCCAGGATTCCTTGTGGCTCACTTGTTTTGTTTTGCTTTAGAGGGGGAGGCAGAGATAAAACAGCATTTAAAAATACAATTTTTTAAAACGGTAAAAGTAACAGGTGCTTTAGGCAATGAACGCAAATAATACAATAGAGAAATGATAGAGTAGAAAGAGAACTCTCCACTACCACCCCTGACCTCTCTCCTTAGTGGCACTGAAGATTAGCAAGTTGATGCAGCGTCCCATCCACGGGCAAACACAACACACACACACAAAAGGGGATCACACTATACACACTGCAAAACACTCTGCAACAGTATAATGAAATACAGTGAATACATGCGTAACTATTATACAGAAATATGTCCCTATGACTACCTGATTTGCATTTCCCTAATCATGAGTGATGTTGAGCATTTCTTCATGTGTTTTTTTGCCATTTGTATTTCTTCTTCGGAGAAATGTCTATTCAAGTCTTTCGCCCATTTTTTAATTGGGTCATTTGTCTTTTTATTGTTGAGTTGTAACATCTCTTTATATATCCTGTATATTAAACCCTTATCAGGTATGTGATTTCCAAATATTTTTTCCCATTGAGTTGGCTGCCTTTTCACCCTTCTGACAAAGTCCTGTGAGATGCAAAAGTGTTTAATTTTGAGGAGGTTCCATTTATCTACTTTTTCTTTTGTTGCACGTGCTTTGGGCATAAGGTCCAAGAAACCACCACCTACTACAAGGTCTTGAAGATGTTTCCCTACATTTTCTTCTAGTAGTTTTATGGTCCTGGCTTTTATATTTAGATCTTTGATCCATTTGGAGTTGATTCTTGTATAGGGGGTGAAATAGGGGTCCTCTTTCATTCTTTTGGTTATAGATAGCCAGTTCTCCCAACACCATTTGTTGAAGAGACTGTTTTCTCCCATTAGCGTGGGCTTGGTAGGTTTGTCAAAAACCAGTTGACTGTATAGGTGAGGGTTTATTTCTGGGTTCTCAATTCTACTCCACTGATCGATATGTCTATCTTTATGCCAGTACCATGCTGTTTTGACCACTGTAGCTTTGTAATATGTTTCAAGGTCAGGCAGTGAAATTCCTCCCACATTGCTCTTCTTTTTTAGAATGCTTTTGGCTATTCGGGTGCACTTACCCTTCCAGATGAATTTGGTAATTACCTTCTCTAATTCTGTAAAGTAAGCTGTTGGGATTTTGATTGGTATTGCATTGAATTCATAAATCAGTTTGGACAAGATTGACATCTTCACGATATTTATTCTTCCAATCCATGAACACAAAATGTCTTTCCATTTGTTTAGGTCTTTTTAAATTTCTTTTAGCATTGTTTTGTAGGTTTCTGCATATAGGTCCTGTACTTCTTTGGTTAAATTAACTCCTAGGTATTTGAGTCTTTTTGTTGCTATTGAAAATGGAATTTTCCTCCTGATTTCCTCCTCAGATTGTTCAGTACTAGTGTACAAACACATTACTGATTTTTGTGTGTTGATCTTGTATCCTGCCACTTTGCTGAACTCATTTATTAGTTCAAGTAGCTTTGTTGTGGATACTTCAGGATTTTCTAAATACAGGATCATGTCATCCGCAAACAGTGAGAGTTTTACTTCCTCTTTTCCTATTTGGATGCCTTTAATTTTTTTGTCTTGTCTAATTGCCCTAGCTAGAACTTCTAGTACAATGTTGAATAACAATGGTGACAGTGGGCATCCTTGTCTTGTTCCTGATCTTAGAGGGAAAGCTTTCAGCCTTTCCCCATTGAGTATGATGTTGGCTGTGGGTTTTTCATATATGCCTTTTATCATATTGAGGAATTTTCCTTTTATTCCTATCTTTTGAAGTATTTTTATCAAAAAAGGACATTGGATTTTGTTGAATGCCTTTTCTGCATCTATTGAGATGATCATGTGGTTTTTTTCCTTCAATTTGTTGATGTGGTGTATTACATTGATTGGTTTTCTTATGTTGAACCAGCCTTGCATACCAGGAATAAATCCCACTTGGTCGTGATGTATAAGTCTTTTAATATGCTGTTGGATTCGATTTGCAAGTATTTTGTTGAGAATTTTTGCATCTATGTTCATGAGAGAGATTGGTCTGTAATTTTCTTTTCTTGTGGAATCTTTATTTGGCTTTGGTATTAGGGTGATGTTGGCTTCAAAAAATGTGTTGGGTAATTTTCCCTCCTCTTCAATTTTTTGGAAGAGTTTAAACAGGATTGGTGTAAATTCTTTTAGAAATGCTTGGTAGAATTCACCTGTAAAGCCATCTGGTCCTAGACTTTTCTTTGCTGGGAGATTTTTGATGACGGATTCAATCTCCTTAATTGTAATTGGTTTGTTAAGTTCTTGTATTTCTTGTTGTGTCAGTGTAGGTTGGTTGTGAGTTTCTAGAAATTTGTCCATTTCATCCAGGTTGTCTAGTTTGTTGGCATATAGCTTCTCATAATATCCTCTTATGATTCTTTTTATTTCTGTGAGGTCATTTGTAATTTCCCCCCCTTTCATTTCTGAGTGTATTTATTTGCATCTTCTCTCTTTTTTTCTTTGTTAGTCTAGTGAAGGGTTTGTCAATTTTATTGATCATCTCAAAGAACCAGCTTTTGGTTTTGTTGATTTTCTCTATTGTTTTTCTGTTCTCATTTTCATTTATTTCTGCTCTAATCTTTATTATTTCTTTCCTTCTTTTTGCTTTGGGATTGGTTTCCTGCTCTTTTTCTAGTTTCTCAAGTTGTTCAGTTAAATCTTTGAGTTTAGCTCTTTCTTGTTTTTTAATATAGGCATTTAGGGCTATAAATTTCCCTCTCAAGACTGCCTTTGCTGTATCCCATAAGTTTTGATATGTTGTGTTCTCATTTTCATTTGTCTCAATATATTTACTGATTTCACTTGCAATTTCTTCTTTGACCCACTGAATATTTAAGAGTGTGTTGTTCAGTCTCCACACATTTGCAAATTTACTTTTTTCCTGTCTGTTATTGATTTCTAGTTTCATTCCATTATGATCTAAGATGGTGCTTTGTATAATTTCAATCTTTTTATATTTATTGAGAGCTGTATTGTGACCTAACATGTGGTCTATCCTGGAGAAAGATCCATGGGCACTTGAGAAAAATGTATAACCCGCTGAGTTTGGATGCAGTGTTCCTTATATGTCTGTTAGGTCTAACTTGTTTATCATATTGTTCAAGTTCTCTGTTACCTTGTTGATCTTCTGTCTAGTTGTTCTATCTAATGATGTGAGAGGGGTGTTGAAGTCTCCGACGATTATTGTAGAAATATCTATTTCTCCCTTTAGTTTTGCCAGAGTTTGTCTCATATATTTTGGTTAGGTGCGTAGATATTTATGACTGTTATATCTTCCTGGAGGATCGTCCCTTTTATTAATATATATAATGGCCTTCCGCATCTCTTATCACTTTTTTGTATTTGAAGTCTGTTTTTTCTGATATTAGTATAGCTACCCCTGCTCTTTTCTGGTTACTATTCGTGTGGAGTATCTTTTTCCAACCTTTTACTTTCAGCCGGTTTGTATCCCTGGGTCTGAGGTGAGTTTCTTGTAAGCAGCATATGGATGGCTCATGTTTTTTTATCCATTCTGTCAGCCTGTATATTTTGATTGGGGAATTTAATCCATTCACATTCAATGATATTACTGAAAAAGCACTATTTATTTCCTCCATTGTATTCTTTGGTTTTCATATGTCATCTTGTTTTTGTCTTTCTTTTTACTCTCTTGGTTATCCTTTGTGCTTTTCTTTCTTCTATACTCTCCTCCAAGCCTCTCTCTCCTGTCTTTTTCTTTCAGGTTCTAAGGCTTCCTTTAATATTTCCTGCAAAGGTGGTTTCTTTTTTGCAAACTCTCTTAGTTTCTGTTTGTTTGTGAATACTTTATATTCACCTTCATATTTGAAGGACAGTTTTGCTGGATAAAGAATTCTCGGCTGGCAGTTTTTCTCTTTCAGTTTCCTAATTGTATCATACCACTGTCTTCTCACCTCCATGGTTTCTGAAGAGAAATCTGCACTAAGTCTTACTGAACGTCCTTTGTACGTGATCGTTTGCTTCTCTCTTGCTGCTCTAAGAATTTTCTCTTTATCTTTTACATTTGATATTCTGAATAATATGTGTCTTGGCATAGGTCTATTTGGATTTATTCTCATTGGGGTACAGTGTGCTTCTTGGATATGTAAGTTCATTTCTCTCGTGAGAGTTGGTAAATTTTCAGCTATTATTTCCTCAAATACTCTTTCTGCCCCTTTTCCTTTCTCTTCCCCTTCTGGAACTCCCATGACACGTATGTTCTTGCGTTTTGTGCTGTCATTCAACTCTCTAAGCCCCTGCTCAATTTTTTCCATTCTTTTCTCTTTCTGTTCTTTTCTCTCTTCAATTTTAGCTGCTCTGTCTTTGGTATCACTTATTCTTTCTTCTATCATTTCGAGTCTGCTGTTGTATGCCTCAAATGTATTTTTGACTTCACCTATTGTGTCTTTCATGCCCATGAACTCTGTTACTTTTCTGTTCAGGATTTCAAATTCTTCTTTGTGTTCGCTCAATGACTTCTTTTTTTTTTTTTTTTTTTTTTTAAAGGTTTTATTTATTTATTCATTTATCCCCCCTTGCTGCTTGTGCTCGCTGGGTCAGCTAACCACGCCGCGCGGGCGGGCTTGCCTTCACCAGGAGGCCCTGGGAACCGAACCCGGGGCCTCCCATATGGTAAACGGGAGCCCTACTGATTGAGCCACAGCCGCTTCCCGCTCAATGACTTCTTGATGTCATTGATCTCTTTAACTATATTCTCTTTCATCTCATTAATTTGATTTTGGAAATTTGTGCTCATCTCACTGATTAGTTCTCTCAAATTCTGCATCTCTTCTGGGATTTTGCTGTATTCCTTTCCTTGGGCCATGTCTTCTATTTTCTTAGTATGGCTTGTAATTTCTTGCTGGTGCTTAGGCATCTGGTTAGGTTGTATTTTACTTAGATGCTCTATCTTTTTCTTGCTGTGAGTTACCACAGCTCTTTGATTTTTGGCTCAACCTTGATTGTTAGGATTGTCCTGCTGGTTGCTCAAAACTGGGCATTGGACCCAGTAATTGCTTGTAGAATTGTTTCCTAGGGCCTTGGGTGGGAGGCTATAGAGGCCAAGAAAAGACTCTTTTACTTATTAATTAATTTTCTTATGTGCACTTCCTTGGTCTGCCAGGAGATGGTGCTTGTTGGCAGCTCTCAATTCAATGCCTGGTCAGAGTGTATTTGTTGTGACACAGACCAGATCAATGTGATAGAGCTTCCTGTCTGGGGGCTAAGTGCCCTGTGATTCAAACTTTCTGAGACAGTTCTCCAGACTTCTCTTGTAGCGCCCCCCCTTTCCCAGCTAGGAAATATTTCCACTCCCTTCTGAATCCTCAACAATCAGTCCCTATTAGTAGAGGAGGATATTGGGAGGTTTGTATATCTTTAGCTCCTTGCAGGCTCCAAGGCAAACAATGGCGCAGCCCCACCCGGCCTGGAAGGGCTCTTGGGACAGGGCAGACCATACCTGGGAGTCAAAAGCAGGGTCAGGCCCAGGCTCTCTCTCCCCTCTCCTGTGGAGTCCTCAACAATTAGTCCAGGCTACAAGAGAGGGAGGTTGCGAGGGTCGGATTTCTCCAGTCCTTCCTAGGCTCCCAGGGCAAACTGCCACGTGGAAGAGTCCGTGGGGCTCCGTAGCCCAAATTTACAGGTCAGAACCTTAGTCAGCCTAAGGCTGTGTCCCTCTCTCTCCCCTTTCCGGGAGTGGTAGATCCTTGGAGCCCCCTTTGTCTGTGGTCGCAGGCCCTGAGGCCTGAGAATTCTGAAGAGTGTGGGGGAGGGTGTCGGCAGCAGCAGAAGCTGCTACTTAAAACTCACGGTTCTGTTGTCGAGATTTCCCTCTTCTGTCCCTCTCTCCTCTGGGTGGTGTGCAGCCTTCACCTGCTGTCCTAAACCCGAGAAGATCTTTTTCGGGGCTGTTTCAGCCTGTTCTCTAGCTATTTTTCTGGAGAAGAGATTCCCGTGTCCTACTAGTTTGCCATCTTCCTGGAAGTTACTGCATATTTACTATTGCCACTTTCCCTGCCCCTACCTAAAGTAACCCACCTTGTCAATCTCTAGAGGACAGCTTATTTCCTTAACCAACAATAACAACAAAAAACACCTGACCACAATATTAGTTTACTGGTTTATTGTCTGTCTCTTTCAATGGAAGGCAGGGGCCTGGGGAAAGGACCACATTGGGTTGTTCCCAGCTAAATCCAAAAGGGCAGAGTAGCCCTTCAAAACCTATTTGTTGAAAGAATTGATAATAAATAGCCTATAAAAGTCCCCTTTCCCCCATACCCCCAACACTGAATAGTATCATTCTTAGCAAGCTTGGGTCACTTTGCCTTGCTGTGTGACCTTGTCAGAGTCAGTCTCTCTGGGCCTCAGCATCAGCTGCCTGTATTAATGTGGTCAAACAGAAGGTGGGAGGGAGAGTAGCCTGGTGAAAGCTGGGTTCCGGTTTCAGCCCTGCTTCTGCCCCCCTGTGACCTTGAGCAGGTGCTCCCCTCTCTGGGCCTCAGTTTTCCTTCGCAAAATGGAGGGTTCTGCAACTGTGGTATTTTGAGTTCAGGAGGAAGTTAACTGGAGGTCCCCTGCCAGTCCTCCCATCCTAAGAGCCACAGATACCAGGCGAGTCAGCGGGAGGATTCCTCCCTGAATTGAACTTCCCTGTGAAGCTGCTGAGCTAGGGCTTCAGCTGCCTTGTTTCACAATCACTATCCAGCAAAAGGAACAGTCTTACTTCTCCCTCTACTCAGCGTCAGGTCCCTGCCTCAAATCTGTTCTGAGTAAGATCCCCACCGAGTTCCTCTAGCCAAAACGCCACCAGGATGGCAGGCATGGCCCAAGGCAGTGGGGACAGAGCTATGAACAAAACTCAGGCGAGTCTCTGTCCTCATGGGGCTCACGGTCCAGTGGGGAGACAGGCAACAAGGAAAACAAACGTGTAAGGATGATATAACGTGCTATAAAGATGCAAATATATACTGTGTAGCATACAGTGTAACTACACAAAAGAAAATGAGGGCCAGAGCAGGGGCAGCCCCTTCACCTGTAGTACTCCAGCCGGGGCAGCAGGAGGTAGAGGCCGACGCAGAGCGCAAGGATGATGTCCGCCGTCAGAAAGAAGGCCAGGGCGCTGTTGGTCACGTCGCTGGACGCCGGCAGGTCCACCAGCGAGGCCACGGCGCTGATGGTGCCCCCCATGGCTCCTCCTGTAGAGACCAGAGGACACTGTGGAGATGGTCGGGGCTGGGGGGGTGGTGGCCAGGGGTCCATCCTCCGTGAGCCTCAGGCCTCCTCCCTCCTGAGACGCTGGCATTTAAAGGAGTGGAAACAAAAATCCTCTCCGCTGATAAAAAAGCCGTAGCTCCCCCAGGATTCTGAAACCAACACCCAGCTGTGAGCTTCTTTAGTTGCTGTGTCGTAGTCGCTGCCCCCCTCCCCAGGGTCTGCAGCTTCTCCGGTGCTGATCAGAGGTCGTGGCCCCACCGCTCTGCTTCCTGGTTTCATTCTGACCCTTAACCCTTCATTTCTCTTTACTGCCTTTCAGGTGGGGTCTCAAATTTTAGATTCAGGGCCTGGAAATCTCGGAGAGCTCTGTCCGGACTTCCTCTCCTCTGCCCACAGTTCAAACCACCCTCCAATCAAACTGGGAAAGGAGCTCGGGGAATTTCCTAGTGTAGGTTCCCGCTGCCTCCAAAGCCATCCTGCCTGGGGCAGTCCTTATGGGGTACAAAACCCCACCCCCGAGCTCACAGGACGCAACTGCGTACCCAAGCAGTTGGGGCACTCTACACTTGTAAGCACACCTACAGTCTCACACACTCACACAGCCTCACACACCCACACATATACACACTGACAATGCTCACACCCACACTTACACAGTCTCACATACTCACAGCCACACACACTCAGTCTCACACATACACACTGACACATGCTCACACACACAGTCTCACACATAAACACAGTGACACATGCTCACACACACTTACACAATCTACACTCAGTCTCACACATATACACAATGACACACATTCTCACATGCATGCAACTGTCCCAGCACATGAAATGTCCTGTTGTGCCAAGGTCTCCGACACATCTCACCCGTGTGACCCTGACGCTCTCACTGAACCACACAGAGGAGTCAGGTTGGGTTCAGGAGCCCAACAAACGACATCTGACCCTTGACTCTACTACTTACCAGCTGTGACCCTGGGGCTAACATGACTCCTCAGAGCCATAGTTTGCTCATCTGTAAAATGGGGATAATGACAGCTGCCTTCAATAGCTGTTTTGAGGACTGAAAGAAATGACGTGGGGACAGTAGGTTTTTAAGGAGTGCTAGTTCCCTTCCTTGCCACAACCACACAGTAGTTTCTGGGAGGCAGGAAGGGTGCCTTACTTTTCTTCTGACCCTCACAGCCACTGGTCGTCAACTGTGCTGGCCAAGAGTCAGAAGGCCTGGGTGTAGTCCCAGGGTGGGCAGTGCAGTGACAAGTGTGAGCAGGGCATTCAACTCCACTCTGCCTCAGGTTATTTTCCTGGAAAATGGGGCTAATGCTTGTCCTATCCATGCCATGAGACTGCAGGGAGGTGGAAATGGGACAATGAATGGAAAAAACACTGACTACATGAGCAGGGCTAGTATTATCAACACAGTAAGTGCCTGGCAAAGACGGTGGATCGACTGGCTGAATGAATGAGCTTGCCCGCTTAGGAGCATCAGGTTATTGACACTCAAGGAGGTGGGAAGAGGGCTGACCACAAATGGCAAACATGGAAATAGCAAACTGGTCTGTGTGTGGACATGAACTGCTTTGTCATCACCAAACAGACTTCACCGGGTTCCACTTTCCTGCCATTGTTGTGTTGAGCAGGGGGGGAGAGGGACAGCTCAGGCTCCACATGAAACAGGCAGTGGATAAAACACGATCCCTTCCCCCCAACCTTCCTAACACAAACTCTGATTAGCCTGGGGGGGGGGTGTTAGAGGTTGGGATTTGTGGGGGAGTAAGGATATAAAAATTAGCAGTGATTAAAAGCACAGACTCTAGAACTAGAGTGAGTCGAATCCCAGCTCTACCACGTCCATATGTGTGACCCTGGGCAAGTCACTTAACCTCTCTGTGCCTCTGTGTTCTCATCTGGAAAATCAAGATGCTAATAAGACCAACCTCTTAGGGCTGTTGTGAAGATAAAAAGGATCATGTCAAGTGCTCAGAACAGTGCTTGGCACAGAGAACTGCCATATAAACCCCTCTGACTCCCAGTCAGGTATTTGGCTATTTCTGTCCTTCCCACATCAAAGCAGCAACAAAAGGGTAAACTCTTTGCCAAAAGGGTGCCCACTTTTGAGAAGCTGTAATCCCCAGCTGAGTGTTTTGTGAAAACAGGGGCTAAACTCACGAAGGCATTGCCTTGCCACCCCAAGGAAGACTATCTTAGCATCAGTCCTGTTGGTTTTCCTCTCCCTCCTTCCAACTTGTAGATAATTTACAATATTATCATCAGCAACAAACCAGGCCTCCAGGGGGCTCATCCTTCGTGACTCTCTACTTTTATCTCATCAGTTATGGAAATGCATGCAAATGAGGCTTTCAAAAAAACACCAGTACAAAACAAATGAATTGTTCCTCAGATGCCAACACATGTGGAATTCACAGATCATGGACTCCTCTGGACAAAAACAAGTGGGGTTGGCAAGGGGACATGTAGGCCCCTGGAGATCGGAACACCTTGGATTTTCCAGGGTGATGGTGTCACACAGCAATGACAGTGGCTCAGGGCCAAGGGTAATTAATACTGAAGGGTAAGTACTAAATTACTCCACCTTTCAAAGAAATGGAATTTCTGGAAAATTCGCAGGAGACTTCCCTTCTCTAGAAGATACTCAGGAGGGCTTCCCAACAAAACCCAACACAACCATTTGTTGGGTCATTGGCTCCTGGAGATGTAGCCAGGCTGACAGTATATTTGAAAATACGTCCAGCAGGATGGAGGGAAATGCTAGGATAAGAGCCACTTTCTAAGACCAGAGGTGACAGAAGGGATTAAATCCAATGGTTGGTGGCTGTTACCTTCGGCTCAAAGATGCCCTTCTTGAAACATGGCAAGCAGCACTTTATACTTGGGAAAGTTAGCAACAGGTCCATTTTTTATTTGTTTTAGGTCTAGGGCTTTCCCAGGATAAAAACCATAAGCCTAATCCTATACATCAAAGGTGGCAAACAGATGTGAGGGCACGTCTACATTCTGATCAGTTGAGAGCAACTGCTTGAAGTGCAGTGTTGAGAAGGATTCAGAGGTTTAGGAAGAAAGGTGCCGGCCTGCTACAGATGCCTGGCACTTGTGTGGGAGTGAGAGATGTTTGCCATCCGTGCCCCACATGTTGCCTGGCATTGTGAATTAATGGGCACAAAACAGATTCTCTGTGAAAGTCTTCTCAAGCAGGCAAATGTTTAAGGCACTGCACTCCGGGGACGTGCAGAAACGCAGGCAGAGCAGCCGAGCCTCCAGTCTTGCTCTACGGGGTCGTGGTCTACTGGTAAAGCAGACACCTACTGATCCAGCTCCTTTCTATCTTGTTAGGACATCCAGCTGAGACACGTGCTTCTCTGGCTGAGAGAACAGAACTGCTAAAGTCTAGACAATGGGCTTAGCATTGGCATAAAAACTCCAGCCAGAGGGGCCGGCCCCAAACACGCTTCAGTCCTCCCACCCACACCCGAGGTCAGGGGTGATGGAGGAACAATGTACTAGGCCACCAGCTCCTGAGGATGGAGTCTTGGACATCCCTGAATCCCTAGCGCAGAAGTCTTCTACCAAACTAGAAAGGAAGAGAAGATGGAACGAAGGAAAGGAGAAGAGGAAAAAAGGTAAGGGAAAAGGAAAATAAAGGAAAAGAGAGAGAAAAGGGGAAAGAGGGAAAAGGGAAAAAAGGCAGGAAAGAAAAGAATCCTGGTTTCAGAAATTGCATCATGTAGATGGGCTGTATTTCCCAAAACTGGCTGCAAGGACATTTCCCCTGCCCCAGACTCTTCTTCCAATATGACCTGCATACTCTCCCACTGAGAGCTGGCTGTCTATGTTCTCTCCCCCTGAATCCAGGTGGAAATGGCCCTAGATGGCTTCTGTGGCTGCGGTTACAAAAGGAAGTAAAGCTTCTGCCTGGTTCTCTTAAGAGGCTCAATCTTGGAACCCAGGCACCATGCCACGAGGAGGTTCCCCCAGCCATGGTGACATCCACATGGAGAGGAACCCAAGCCTCTGGCCCCAGCACCACCCCTGGGGTCCCAACACACCAGCTGAGCCATCAAGCCTCCTGACAGTGGATCCCTTAGGCCCCAGTCAAACAGTCCCAGCCAATGCCGTGTGGAGCAAAGCTGAGCTGTGCCCACCAAGTCCTGCCTAAACTGCAGATTGCTGAACAAAACAAATGGTGGCGGTGGCTGGAAGTCACTAAGCTTCGGGGTGGTTGGCCCACGACAAGAAATAACTAATATACATCTCACACGTTTCCCTTCCTGGAAGGGCCACCGCCTGCTCTCCTCTGCCTCCTTCCTGTGGTCCCTAGGTGGGCGGACCTCTCACCTGATAAAAGTGCCTGGGAATTCCTCATAGGGAAGGAGCTGGTCATGCCGAAGATGCTGCTGCAGAAGATGGTGGAGGTTCCGCTGAGGAGGGCCATGCAGACTAGGGTGAAGGCAAAGAAGCCGCGGCCCCAGGAGGAGGTGTCCACCTTCACCAGCAGAGTCATCCCCACAAAGATGGACAGCATGATGGCCAGCGAGGCGAGGACACGGACATGGACTGGCACCCTGGGGTGAGGACAGCGGAGGCAGTTAGTGGCCCGCTCAGTCTACCCCACGCGGGCTGGGGCTGGTGAGACATCTCAGGGGAGGCAGGTGAGCTCAGTGGTTGTGGCTGTCCACGCTGGAGGCAGAAGGCCTGAGTGAATCCTGCTTCCCTGAGCACGAGCTGCGTGGCCTCGGGTAAGCTCTGGTTTCAGCTTCTACATCTGTACAGTGGGGAGGAGACTCGAACTCACTCCCAGGGTGGTTGTGAAGATTCAAGGAGTTGATGTGTGCAGCACACAGAGGGCAGTGCCTGGCTGGGGGTAAATGCGCAGGAGATACTGCTTCTCGTGATCTTGCTGGGAGGTTCGAGGCCAGCCCTCTGTTCCTCCTGCCAAGGGCGGAGCTCCACTGGCTTTGCCTAATGTGTAAGCAGAGAACCCACCCATTGGGCTTCCTTCCCCTGAAACTTAGCATTGGGGTGTGGTGGCAGAAAGGAGAAACCACCATCCTCATCATCATTGTAAGAGCAAATACTTCTATGGGAACAAAATTTGCACTAGGTGCTCGTTTAAGCAGTTTTCTACATACTACCTTAAGTCTCACACTGGCTCTGTAAGTTGGGTGCTCTTGCCTACCCCACTTACACAGAAAAGGAAACTGAGGTTCAGAGAGGTTAAGGCACCTCTGTGAATCCAGGAAGTCTGCTCCAGTTTGTGCTCCCAGAATGACATTCTCCTGCCTCCCTAGAATACAGGAAATAAGGCGGCGTCAAAGGTGCCGCAGGACAGGGCCAAGCGGGATTCCCCTGTGAAGGTCTCAGGTTGTTCTGAGCAGAAGCTGATGCCCAGCTTGATGTACCCCAGGACCAGGGACCCTCCCCCAGCCTCCCAACACCACAATCACACGTAAACCACACACTCCTCCCAGCACCCAACCTGCCCAGCACTGCCCGGAGGAGAGAAGCAGGGAAGTGAGGCTGTCTGGGAGAGAAGACAGTATCAAAAGAGGCTGTTTACATCATGAGATTAGAGTAAGCTTTAAACCAGATTGGATGTTTAGTTAATTTTCCTGCTAAGCAGTAGCTGGGGGCTGGGAGAAAAGCCAGGTTAAGTATATACGAATTCTTTAGTTAAAGAAAACAAACAAATGAAAGACAAATTTGAAAGGTAGAAAAAATATACATATATGGGCATAAATAGGTGTGAATGTTGAGTAAGAAAAGCAATGAAGGATTTTTTCAAAGTGCTTTTGTGGCCACAGGCTAATTTGAGTTTCCTTCTGAGCCTCAGCTGAAGGGAAAGCAGGTGTCAGCGCCACCACCCAGTAAGGAGAGGAGGAAGCCCAAGGAAGGGAAGGTCGAGCTCAAGGTGGCCGAGTGGGTCTGTGCAGAGCTGGGAGAGGAGCCGGGTCTGCAGACCCTGCCCACCTCTCAGCCTGCTAAAGCAGTTGTAGCTGATGTGTCCACTCTGCAGACTCTTATTGAGCAACTACTGTGTTGAGTGCTGCCAGATGCCTGGGATCCTAGACAGACACACATACCAGAAACGGGCCTTTCCGTTCAGTGCACCAAGTGCTCCACCCGCAGAGCTGCAGGGCACATCCAAAGGGCACAAACCCATGCTGGACAGTGGAAGGCGTTTAAGGTCAAGCCTAAGCTGAGACGCAGCCGTGAGTGGGAAGCGTGTCTGGATGTGGGTGCCGGGGAGGGACCCTGAGCTGTGCCCTGTAGGGCTAGGCCCACCCTGCTACGTACGCATCAGGCCTCGACCCCCAGAATGGGGTGTGGAGGGGACGTGCTATCTTCGTCCATCAGCTTCCACCTGCCGGGAGACCTCTTCTTCCTCCATGCCAAGTCGTCCTGGGGAGGCTGTCGGCCATACCGCCCATACCGGCCAGACCCCAAGTGGGGGGCGTGTGACCCAGTCTGGGTCTTGTCGCATCCCATGCTGCTAGCCATTGTGGCCGGGTTAGGGGTTAGCACATGACCACGCAGGGCCAAGCAGGGTCAAGCAATGCTCCCCGAGACTGAGCCACAGAAGCCGGCAAAGAGGTCTCTCTCAGCCATGGTGTGTCCGAGGTGGGGAGCAGCAGTCTAGAGAACAAGACGAAGCAGAGACACACAGAGCCCTGAGACGGTGCCAGAGACAGCACACCGTTTATCGTCCCCTAGACCCAGCAGTGCCTGCAGGCAGGCCCAACTGTGAACTTCCAGTTGAAGAATGAAGAAATCCTTTTTGTGTGTGTCTATCATTTGTTACCAACAGTGTCAGCTAACACAAAGAGGAGCATGAGGATTTGAAGCTGGGAACGACAGGGTGAGAAATTCTGTAGTGAGGCTGTTATTCCCCTGCCCCTGTGCCACTTCAGGACACACTGGTCCAAGCTGGAAGGGGCAGGCAATTAACACCCCCCGAGCACAGCCTTCACCCAATGACCGGGAAGTCAGTTCACCCCTCAGGTGGGAACGCTGAGGTGTGTGTTCCAGGGTAGCTCCCAGAGCTCCCCAGCAGGATGGGAGAGCTGCATCCCGGCAGGATGGGAGCTGGCTTGAGAAGTCCTCCTTTCACTCCCTTCTCCACTCTCCTACCTTCACCCCCCAAACAATCTTGTACCAGTTTGAATCCTTGTCTTGGGGTCTGAACCCCACACTGGGGCTCCTGCCACCCTCTAGGGTCCGCAGGGGCCTCAGCCCAGGCAGGAGCTGCTGGCAGCCCTGGAAGCCAGCACCTAGATCCTTAAGTGCACACCAGGAACCCTGGGGGCTGGTCAGGACTTTCCTCTGATATCTGGACAAGCCTTCACCCTCGGCCCTGCCACACAGCTGGAAGTGCCCCACCCACCCCAAAGACAGGAGCCAGCAGCAGCCCAGAGCCTGGGCCAGGAGACCAGAGACCTGCCCAGCTCTGCCACTAACTGGCTGTGTGACCCCAGGCAGGTATTCAACCTCTCTGGGCCTCAGCTTCCTCATGTCTAAAAAGAAGAGGCTACATAAGGTAGTGATAAGGTCCCTAACAACTTTATGACTCTAAATCTGAAGAAATACAAGTGGAGAGAAAGGCTGCAGTCAAATCCCAAAAAGCTTTAACCAGTTCTCTGGAGGAGGAAGGAGGCAAAAGATGAGAAGTCACAACAGCTGCGGCAAGGGCAGGCCCCCAGTCTTGTTCTTGTAGTTCCAGCGCTGAGCACAGGGCCTGGGTGGTGACTGGAGAACATTTGCTGGATGCACAGATTGACAAGCAGGGGAGCTCAGCAGTGCATGGGTTTCACACTGGGTCCACACCTCCCTATTGATCTCTGCTCGTTGACTCCATCAGCTTCACAGGGAGCTAACTGTAAACATCTGCAGTTCCCAGCCCACCTGGGGAATGCTCTGCCTGTCGCCATCCCCTCCTAGACACAGAGCAGAAGTCCACTCAGGGAACACTGCTGCTATCATCGAAACACTCCCTGCCTTGTTTGTCATGACAAGGCAATTAGTTGCTTGAACAGGAAGCTTGCTTTGGAGAGAGCTGGGGTACTTCTTACCCAGGCAACGCCAAGGCAAGGAAATGGGGAAGACTGGGAGATGGGGACACAAACGCCAAAGGCTCTGCCAGAGCAAGGTGGCTTGGAATGCTGCCCCTATCCCTCAACCGCACAGGTCTGCACAGGTCTGCACAGGTCTCCGGGCTTGCTCATTTCTCCTAGAGCCTCTTCCTGTGGGCTCCAGGCTCTCAGGGATCTCGCCAGGAGCTATTTTCAACACTCATAAAACTTTACAGAATGGAGCCCTGGGCAAGTCCTGCTGGCCCAGATGGGGGCATGCTCTCTGCTTCTTCCACCCCAGGCAAGGAAACCAGGTCAGGGGATGGTGACACTGTTGGGATTATGGGAAAGTCCAGCCAAGTCTTGCCCCTGGTATCTGTGGTTCTGCTCTGGGGCAGGAGCTGAGATGCAGCCCTGGGCTGGGTCACACGAATGTGAAGATCCTCTGTGAAGACCCTTGGGGGGGGGGGCTGCCAGCTTCTATCCTGGCTCCTGAGGCTCAGGACCCCAGGGGACTGATTTCTTCCTACTTTTCTCCAAAATGTAAATCCTGCTCCTAAGTATTTACGATGCTGCAGATTTAACATAATAAAACACTTGGCGATTATGGATGAGCCAGTCAGAGAAAGCCAGGGTTCTCCAGGAGGGGAGAAAAGGAGACATTTCAATTTCGCACATTAACTTAAGAACAGCGTAGCTCAAACCATCTTCCCACAGGCTGGAAACAGATGGAGGCCTGGGAGCATCTCCCCGCCTTGCCCTCGCCCCTCCTGTGCTCTCTCCTGGCGCCCTGGAAAGGGCAAGGGCAGGCCCCAGGTGGGCTGGACTCTTCCGGAAAGTGCCCTGTAAGTGCCCAGCCCTGCAGGGCCCAAACCTGGGGAGGCAGCTGGCCTGGGCAGACACAGGCCTTCCTAACAGGTCCTTCCTGCTCAGCAGCTTGAAGTGGGAGGGGCAGGGCTCTGGCAGCAGTGAGGGGCTGCTGCAAAGCTGGGCAGCTGGGGGCGGGGGGCCCAGAGATTCCCAGCCCAGAGTCAGTCAAATCTTCAAAGCCCTGTGACCTTGGGCGACTCTCTTCTGTGACCCTGTTTCTCTTCTGCTTGTCAGACATTGTGAGGATTAAAGGAAATAATGGTTCTAAGCAACATGGGCACCCAGAAGTGACCGTTATCATCAGAGACTCTTCTCCTAGGGCCCCGAGGCTGGGCGGTGGGACAAGAGAACCTCCTTCCCTGCCTCTGTGGCCCAGAGCCCAGGCTGGCTTCCGTCTGCTAGAGCCCAGGGCCACACAGGAGGCCAGCAGGGGGCATGGGCTGTCCCTCACCGGCCCTGGGGTCTTGGGCACATCTCTGACCTCTGCTTGGAAAAGGGGTGCTATAATCTGCCTCCCTCCTGACAAGGGCATGATGGGACGCAGGCCTTCAGACAGGGCACCCTGGCTCTGAGGGTCGGACCTCGTCTATGAGCACCTGGGTCATCGAGCTGGACAAACCACCCCCTCCCCAGGCCCAGCAAGTGGCCGAGGGTTTCCCTAGGACCCGGTTCTTCCCTGCTCTTGCCTGCCCTCCTTCTCTCATGTTCCCTTTCTTTCCTCTACTTTCTCTTCTGCAAGTAGCTGCCAGGGAACCCCTGGGGACTGGCAATGTGGACAGAACAAGGCCCTGCTCCCTTGCTGCTGGGGTGGGGTCTCCGCAGGCTGCGCCCCACCTGCTGGGACCCTGCATGAAGCCCTAGGTGCCTAGTGAGGCAGGTGAGGGCTGCAAGGCCCTTGGGCCCACCTGAGGATCACTCCTTCCAGCTCTCCCTGCCTGCACTGGGATGATTTTCACATGGCTGCAAATGCTTCTTTCCACTCCTTCCACTGTGTCCTTGTCAATGCTGGGCTCTGAGACTGTCTCGACCACCAGGTAGGGCAGAAGGGACTCTAGGTGACTTCAGGCACAAGGCTCTAAAAACCAGGCACCCCTGCCTTGCTCTCCCAGGACACTCACTCTTGGCACCTTCAGCCACAATATAAGAGGTCTGACCACCCTGAGGCTGGCATGTGAGAGACCACGAGGAGAGACCTGAGAGAGGAGCCCAGGAACCCCAGCTGCTCCAGCCCCAGCCTCTGTCTGACTATAACAGCTTGAGAGCTGCCAGCTGAGCCTCACTGCCCCCCAGATCCATGTGGAATACTAACGACTGCTATTGTTTTAAGCCGCTATGGTCTGGGATAGTTTTCTGTGCAGTAATAGCCCCACGGTACACTATGTTTGGAAAGATTGGTCTCTTCAGGGGTAGCCCATGCTGGCACATCCACTAGCCTTCCTCCTTCTGTGCCCAGAGCAGACATAAGTAATTAATCCTGGCATATTCCCTGAGGCCAGACCTGCCTGAGAAGCCTGTTGTACCAGAGAGCCAGGCAGTCACGACGAAGTGATCAGAGCTGGGGGGTGTGGAGTTTTTCTTATTGGAGTAATAAAACTGTTGTAAAAATTTTTGTGGTGATGAATGCACAGCATTGTGATTATACTAAAAGCCACGGAGTATACACTTTGGATAGATTATACGGTATATGAATATATCTAAAAAAAAAAAAAACTGCTTTAAAAAAGAAAAAGAAAAAACCGAAAACAACCTACATGTCAAACAAGGGGGATTTTAGTCTGATAACTATGGTTAGCTCTACTATGGAATACCATGCAGAAATTTAAGGGTATGAAAAAATGTTTATGACAGACATCAAAATATCTCAAGAAAAAATGATATAGAATGGTACCAAATTATTACATAAATATAATTGGATCACAATTAAAAATGAAATAAACTAAAAAAAAAAAAAAGTGATCAGATCTGGTAGAAGAGGTTTGCTCTCAGTGAACCAAGGCCAGGTAGCTTGGACAATGAGATGCCCAGCTCCCGGGACCACAAGGTAGCCTTTTCCACTTAGTGACAGCTTGGGGAAATGCAGGAAAAGTAGCTCATGGTCCTTGGAAACCCAAATTGAGAATGGATGGCAATGGTCACCCATGGGGGTCTATGGGCCATTTGCCTGGCTCTTTCCTAAATAATTTCTCCTTCTACAGTACATCCAGATGGTAGTGCTCCCTTTACCAACATGTCAAAATTCCCCCACTGATTCCCTTTGTGAGTGCTACCACCAGCTCAGCACTGAGCAGTTAAGTGACCCATTCCTGTGTGGTGAGAGTGGGGCAGTGGGTGTTTCTAACCACTCTCAGAAATGCTTGGAACACCAGCTTCCACAACCTTGCTCCCTGGGTTCCACCCTGCCACCCGCCACCCACCCCTGGGCAGTTAAGAGACAGGCTCCCTGAGAGAAGCGGGGAGACCCCTGTGTGCCCACATGCCTCCAGCTGGCTACTGACACCACGTCACAACACAAGGCTGGAAAGTGCAAACCCTGCTTCCTGGGTGGTCGTGCCGTCAACACGGCTCAGAGCCCGTCTGACCCCTTACCCTTCACGACATGCCCGAGCTGCCTGCCTCCGGCTTAGGTGGCCACCGTTTAAGCAGGCTGGGGTAAAAAACAGCTGTGGGCAAAAGGGGAGTGGAGAAGGCTGGAGGTGAAGGTGGGGGCCCTGAGAGAGGGAGGAAAGCAACCTACCTGTTGACGAGCAGGAAGTTCGCCACGAGGCACAGCACGGAGGGCACGGTGGAGGCGATGGAAAGGTAGCTTTCAAAGTAGTTCTGTAAGCACACGTGGGGGATGGAGGTGAGCGGCCCCATCGAGGAGCCATGACAGGCCTCCTCAGACAGCGAGGAGTCGCGAGTCACCCTCCCGCAGGCCAGCCCAAGTCCACAGTTACCGACATGAGCCGCGCCGTGCGCTGGGACATAAGGATGGACAAGACACTGCAGCCCACGCTCCCACCCATTCTCCTTGTCCCACCAGGAAATGAGGCAGGGCTCTAGAAAGAACATTTTTGCCTTATCAGCCTACTTAGTCCACTGACAAAACTGGGCTAAGAACATCCAGATGGGTTTTGTTCGGAGCCAACCACAGTGTCACATTCTTGCAAGTGAGTCCTTAGAAATATGCCAGGCCCCGCTCCCTGCACGTGCATTTGCTCTCTCAGCACAAGGTGGGAGTTGTTTTGGGAAGTGGCTCTTGGACTGGCCAGAATGAGGAAAAGAGGCCTTTTCCCAGAAGCAGCTCAGGGGTATGGCAGACAAAGAGCACCTGAGTGAACGTAGTGAGATGAGATGAGAGATGAGAGTGAGAGGAAGAATTCCGCGATTGCAGTGTACTGGAACCCGGAGACGAAGAAGCCACGTGGCAACTGTACACATTTGTGGGGAACTATCCACTCACCAGGGTGGATGTTACTGTTTGAACAAACCTCAATATACCTATTTAAAAGAAAAGAAATGCAAAGTCCTGCCACTTTACTAACCCCAGCTCAGTAATTATGACAAGCTCCAAGCCGTGAGAACAGCTTACGTGTTTTAAGCATTTACTGTATACCAAGTACAAGGGCTTTATATGAATCACATTGTTTAACTCTAAAAAACGATTGTGTGAGTATTCTGCTCTGGAAAGTTTAAGAACTCTAACTTAACTGAGGAAATATTTTGAGTACCTACAATGTGCAAAGAACTCTTTAGAGATCCCTAAAGTGCGTAAGGCATGGCTCTTGTCTGTCATGAACTTAGTGTCCCATTGGGAACGTAAAATCACATGTGAAGGTTTTTAATAGCTTAAAACACCTCTGGAAGAGATGTGAGAATTCTGTGGGCCTTTTCCAGGTCAGGTAGGAGCGATGAGTTCTAAGGGGGTTTGGGCAGGAGGATGGAGAAGGGGGAGTTGGGCATTTGAGAGACTAGGAAGGGTCCCAGAGGAGGTGGGATTTGAGTCAGACCTTGAAACCGCCGGTCAGATTTCTCCTTTCGGCGAGTTTATTGCAATCTGGAGGCCAAAGAATTTCTAGAAAAACACCGTAACGGGTCCCTTCTAGCCTGAAGCACAAGCTGTCTCATGGTGGCTTTTTGAGCCTGCCCAGTGCTCTGTGGTCTTTGAAACCTACACTCCGAATAGAAGGTCGAGGTGGCCTTTGCAATTAAAATGATCATCACGGTGAGGCGGTCCATCAACCAGGAGCCTTAGAAATAGCCTTCCTCCTTTGAGGCTCCACCTCATTGTTCCTGCCTGATGGACTGAACAGAGCTTGCACGGGGCAGGGGCTGCCCGTCAATTACGTCTTGACACAGTGACTGGGCCTACGTGAGGCCGGACTAGGGAGCCAGGGAACAAGGCCTCCAGGGGCTGGACTTCACAGGAAGGGGGGCTGTGGCTGCCCCAACCTGAGCCCCTGATGAGGCTCCCTTGGTGGTTTCTGGCTACCACATGGGAAGTGGAGCCTGGTTTTTATTTTGTGGGCAGGTTCAGGCCCCCTGAAAAGGGATTCTACAGGTAACCAAATGTTCTGGTTTGCTGACATTTAAGCAGAAAACTCTTCCTTTGATGTTGAAATTTTTAAAAATATTAACAACTGGATGAGGCTATGACTTCTGTTGACCGAGCCTGCTTCCCTGCCTTATAAGGAACATGCTGGTGGGTAGAACAGCTATGAGCCTGGGTAGTCTCTCCATTGGTACAGAAGGAGAGCTGCAAATGGTAATGGAGGTTGACTTGGCACATCCCATCAAGGTTTTTAATTATTTGCTGCTTTTGCCTGTAAGTAGCACTCCATTCTTCTCATTCCAGTAGAATGAGAAGTGGGAATCAGGCTCTTAAGATGGCCCCATGCCCCTGCCTCCTGGTGTGCACGCCCTGTGTGAGGCCCACCCCTAAATGTGGGCAGAACCTGTGATTTGCTTTTAACCAACAGACTATGGCAAAGTGACAGAATGCACATGATTACGTGTATGCAATTATATAATTATGTTACATGAGACCATAAGATCTGGCTTGCTGGCGTTTCTTTCTCCTCACTGACCTTGAGGAGATGAGTGGCTGCTTGGGAAACCCCATGTGGCAAGGAGCTGCAGGGGATCCCTAGTTGTTGAGGGCAGCTGACAGCCAGCAAGAAACTGAAGTCCTTCGTCCTACAACTTCAAGGTACTGAATCCTGCCCAAACCTGAGGGAGCTGAGAAGTGAATCTTTCTCAGGTCGAGCCTCGGATGAGACAGCAGCCCTGGCCGGCACCTGGATTGCAGCCTTATAAGGCCCTACACAGAGGAGCTAAGCCACACCCAGACGCCAGACCCATGGGAACTGTGAGATGAATGTGTGTCGTTTTAAGCCACTAAGTTTGTGGCATTTTGTTATGCAGCAACAGATGACTAATACATGAGGGTTTCAGAAAGCTGGGTTCCTGATAATCAATGTTTTCCTGAATATTGTTTCAACTTAAATTCAGTTCCTCGATGAAAACAAGAACAGCTGTTCAATACTCTTTCTCCAACTTCCCGACAGACACAAAGACCGCTATGTTTGCCCGGCGGAGAACAAAGGTTACGCCTGCTGACCACATCAGTCTCTTTAGCCCTTCCTCACCAAACCCTTTGCTGAAATTAGGATCATGTTTGGAAAGAGCATGTGCTAATTTCAAGAAACTGGACCTGGCTCGTGTGCCAGCCCAGGTCTGCTTGCCCCACCTGCCCCTTGGGCCATGTGTTTTTGCTTCCAGGGTCTGTCTGGTTCTGTGGTCATAAAGCCACCGCCGCTGCTGCCACTGCTACCAAAAGTGGACAAGGAGAGACCCCTGCCCCTGTGCAGTGGCCGGGCTGTACCCTCAGAGGCTCTTGCTTCCTCAGTGGCTGCTACAGGGGAGAAGCATTCCCTGAAGTGTGGTGCAATCAAAGCTCCACAAGGCAGACTTTGACCAGTGAGAGACAGGAGATGAGAAGGAGCCAGCAGATAAATCCAGTGCTTTCCTCTCCCCCGACAGACGGTTCTGAAATATGGCAGCTCCATATGGCTTCTCTAGAAACGTCCCCTGTGCCTGAGCAGCCAGCTGTGCTTTGCTGAAAAGCTGGGGCCAGCTAGTAACACAGCACCTTCTACTTGCTCTCTCTCCATCCCTGCCTCATTCCATAAACTGTTTTTCCCCTCACTCTTCCTTGCCTAGGATTGCACTCCCTAACTAAGCATTTGCATAAAAGGTCTCGCCCTTAGGCTCTGTTCTCTAAGATAGCACCTTTCTAAGAAACATCCAACAGTGAAGAAGGTCCTATATTCAATGCCTGATTATGCACTTTGCAGAGCTGCAGCTTCCTTCCTGAGTTCATCTCACTTGCTTCCAATTGGTGTTGATCCTGATTTCTTCCATTTTACTCAAGGAAATGGAAAGACATCTGAAGTCCGGTTCAAACATATTGCAACTAGGATAAGAGTTAAGTGTACTGTCCCCGCCAAAGCAATCTGCATTGTTCATCCAGTAGAGGGATTTTCTGTAATGTAATGTTTGGGATCGTTCGTGCCAGAGTCCACCTCCCCTTGGACCTGACTCTTGAGCGCTCACTCAAAAGCCTCGGTTGTTATTTATCCCACTGGGGACACTGCAATGTGGCTCTTGGACATGGCTTCCGCAATCATGAGGTGGACGTAAGGGCCCCAGAGGTCAGCCCCAGCCCCAGAGGAGGGAGGGCCATGGCACCAGGGCCACCTCACAGGACAGCAGAGGCCATACTTTGTGCATCTCCAGGGAGCACCACTCCTGTAGACCAGGGGAGGCCTCCCGAAGCAGATTCCACTGCCCCAGCAGGCTGGGCGCCAGGCAGGGGACCCTGGGCGGCCCCTGTCCATCCAGATCAGTACCTCTTCCTGTTTTCACCTGCGCCTTTGATGAAGGTGTACCAGGCACCTGTGGCCAAACACTGTGCAGGTGGCGGGGCGTATACAAAAGAACGGGCCCTCATTACTTCATACCATCCTCATCCTGCTGCAGTCACCCATCTCCCAGCCTTTCACCTGCAATTACTTAAGGCCCCAAGTGATCCCGGGATGGCAGGTTTTCAACAGGCCGTGTGCTTGGGGCTGCCATGTTGCATGACTCTAGAGGAATGGAGTCCCCAGGCTTTCAAGCTACCATCCAAGATAGCCTCCCTGGGGAGGCTCAGGGAGCAGGTGGGCTGGTGGGAGACGGGCAGGCTAACCTGCAGCTGTAGGACAGGGATATGCGGTACCGGGGGAGGAAGGAAGAAGGCAGGGTGGGGAGTGGGCCTCAGGAAGGAGGCCATCTCGGCGGCAGCTTGGGGGACGTCTGCCCGACAGATGGGGAGGGAATGTGCAGCAGGTAGAGAGTGAAAAGGGCATTCCAAGAGGAAGGTGCCCTGCGTGCAAAAGCTTGGAGGCTCGCTTCTTAGACGCCAGCTCCAGGTTGCTTGGTGGAGCAGGGCTTTTCCTCAGCAGACGATGGAAACCTGCTGAGCTGAGACAAAAACCACACTGCACTGTCCATCGAGCCAAGCACAACTAGGGAGACAGCTGGTGGGAAGGGCCGGCAGAATCTCAGGCAGCCGCAGCCCCTGCGCCCAAGCTGCTGAATTCTCAAACCCAGTGTGTGTGAGGCCCAGCTCTGAGGAAGACAGAGGAGGGCCTTTCTTCTGCTCCGTGAGCATCTCTTCCGGCCCTTAACTATCTCCCCAGCATTATCTGCACCCTGAAATTACTTGGGGTACAGAAGGGGGTGTGGCACTCAGCACCCAGCCTCTGGTGGCAGTGACAGCAAAGGCCATCTTTGGCGCCTGTCCAAATCCAGGTAGGGGAACGAGGCCTGCAGAGTGCCGGCTAACTCTGCTATTTGAACAAAGCAGCTTCCACGTGGACGGACTGCTCAGACCTCAGTCTGTTTGCTCTTCCCACAGCCAGGAGGAGAAGTCTGAGCTGGGGTAGCTCCCATTTCACAGATGAGGAGCCGGAAGCTGATGCAGGTAGCTGAGGTACACAGAGGTGCACACCTGGTAGGTGCTGAGGGCAGGACCTGGGTATAGGCAGGGCAGTGGTGGGGTGGGAGATATTGACCATCTGAAAACCTAAGTGCTCCCTGGCTGAGGCTGCCTGCCTCACAGACATGCAAGCCATCGCTGGGATCACAGCATATCACCAGGATGCCTGGTGGTGGGGGCTGGTAGCTCACATGCCTTCCCAGCGTTGAGCAGGGAGCAGCTTAGAGGGTCTCCGGTGCCCCCGGTGTGAAATGCATTTCTCTCAGGGTAGCGTCTTCCCTCTGCCCCTAAGCATATGTGACCTGCCCAGCCAGCAAATGACGGGATTTGATTTTTCTGCCTCTGCCTGCAGTGGTGCACAAGGGTGGGGGGCAATGTTAACTATCTCTCGCCATCAGGCCCCATTTCTCCAGGCGTTTCCATAGGCCTTTGGATCTGAGTAGCATTAAAGAGAAATAAAAATTTTTTTAAACAGATGGAAAAAAAAAGCACCCACTTCTGCCAGCCACCCCAAATGGATGTACACAGTTCCACTAATAAGCACGGACTGTGTTAAATACAACAATGTTGTTGGGAAACACCAGGCAGGCTTCCAAGCCTCCCGCCCGACTGTGCGAACCTCAGCAAAGTCCCCTGAAGGGTGGGCGGCTCAAAACTCAGCCTGTGGACAGACCCTGACCAGGGGTGCCAGGCGCCAGGGGTCCCTAGCTGGCAGGTGAGTGTGAGCCAGCCACCTCTGGCCTGGGCACTGGGGCACTGAATTCACTTGCAATGGTGATGGGGAAACTCATTTTCATCTCTCACACCCTGGCCCAGTTTGTGAACCTCAGGAAAGGCGGGGAGACGCTCTTCAAATACAATCTAAAGACCCACTAGAGCCAGCTGGCCAGATGTGAGGCCCGTTTTACGACAGGGAACATTTCCTCTCCTCCGCCACGCTGAGAGGCTCCGCGCTAAGCATCTCTTCTGGAAGAATTTAATTCTGGGCTCAGAGTCCAGGTAAGAGATTTCTTCGGGCAGGGAGGCACCGAAATGAGCCCGTTTATCTCTGGCAGGGCCTGGTGAAGCCTTCTCTCTACTGAATGCCATTTGGGCCCTTTGGAAAAAGTACAGCAAATTAGTCACGAGCTGCGGCAGGCTCGGGGCCCGTACTGCCGAGCAGCTTCAGCGCATCAGTTTCGTGCAGCCCCCACCTCAAGAACTCAGCAGTGGAGGCAGCTGGGCTCCTGCTGGGAGAGAAAAAGCGATTCAAGCCTGGGGGTGGCAGCTCAAGGCAGCAGAGCGTTACCGGGATCACAAGGGCATGAAATTAGCAGCAGCAAGCAGGCTGGAGCCAAGAATAGTTTGCCGTTGCAAACTTGCCTTTGGATAGCTGAGTTCTGAGGCCTGGGATATGGACAGGGGAGGTGTACTTTCCCTGGGCATCAGCCATTCTTGGGCAGGTGGGTGGCAAGTGAAGGGTGGCCCCTGCAAGGGGTGCAGGTAGCATCCTGTCTGGGGGTTCCAAGGCCCCATGTTTGGGGCATCGGCCAAGGAAAGCTAATGGGTGTGTGGCGTGGGTGAGATGGAAGGGCTGGCCGGCCAATGCCTGCTCCAAAGGCCAGGCCGGTGAGGGAAGCAGGAGCCCAGGATCCAGCTAGGCTGGAAGGGGTGGCTAGGGGCCCAAGGGCAGAACGAAGCTGGGGTGGGGATCAGACAGGTAAGCTTTGGGAGAATGCTGCCCAGAGACCACACCACTGCAGCCCCTCAAGGACGGGAGCCCTGTCGGACCACGGCACGCTGCTCTGACATCACCCCCGTGCCCTGGCCACTCTGGCCATGTCCAGGCCTGGGCTCACTGGGCCATTATAAGTCTTGCTCTCCAACAACTCAGAGGCCCTCCCCATCCCTCGACATCCTTGTTCACGTCTCCTTTGGAATCTATGGCAGAAGACAGGCAAAGTGTCCGAGACTTTCACGAAGGTGCTTTTTTCCCCCTCTCCACTGAGCAAGGCTTTCTGGGGGGCACCCCTGCCCTCTTGGCAAGGAGGGCTCTTTCTCGAGCCTCAGCTGATCTCTCCAGCCCCTCCTTAGAGATTTGTACCATTATTTTTCACCTTTCTTGCCTGCATTTTTAAAATAAACCTTTTATTTTGAAATAATTTCAAACTTACATGACAGTTGAAAAAATAATACAAAGCCCATTCAGAGAATTCCAACAGCCCACACCCACACCACCCAGATACCCAGATCCACCACCTTTTAACATTTTGCCACCTTTGTCATATCATTCTATCTACCCATTGACCCAGCTAGCCAGCCTGTATCCATCTGTCGTCATCTATTCATCTGTTTTCTAAACATTTGTGTGTAGGTTGTAGAGATGCTCCTTGAACACACTTCACACTTCCATGTACTTCACCTAAGAACAAGGGTGTTCACTTATGTAACCACCTCAAGTACAGTTATCAAGTTCAGAAAATTTAATATTGATATAAAGCTGACAGTCTGTATTACCCTTTTTCCATACATTCCAACAATGTCCTTTTGGGCATTTCTCTTCCATCTTTAGATCCAGTCCAGGATCCTACCTGCATTTTCTCTCTCCCCACTGCTGGTTCTTCTTCTCTGCTGACCAAGGGGCACCCTCAGGTCTCCCTTGGGCAAAAAAGGACTTTGGTGCCTCCAGCCACCAGGCCCCTCCTTCCCTTACCGCCAAATTCCCTGAAAACGCAATCTCTGGCCCCACTGCCAATGCCGTAACTCCTCCCAGGCTGCTGAGGTCCTCAGAGCCCCAGGAAACTCTACCTCAGAGGGCCTCATGCCCCAGACACTGCAGGCTGCCCTGTCCTCCCAGCCTTCCCCGCCTGGGGCTCACACGGCTGCCCCCCCCCCTGCACTCCCACCCCCTGCTCTCCTCCTCCTCAGCCCAGTCCGCCTCTGGCCCTCTCTGCCACCCAGACCAGGTGCCTCCTGAGTTCCACCCAGAGCTTCCTTCCTCCTTCTGCTGCAGTCCCTCCCTTGGGAAGCCCACCTCTGGCTTCAATGACCCTTACATTGGCACCTGCCTCTAGACAATGTCCATCCTGCCGGACGTCACTGCCTAGGTGTCCTGCTGAGCCTAAATACCAAGTGCTCCAAATCAAAACCCTTCAAGAGAAGACTTCCCAAGCAACCACCCCCAAGGCCCCATGGCCCTTTTCTCAGCCCCTCCTCCCAAGTGTCTTTAGTTTCTCCTTCACCCTCACCCCAGGGTCGGCCCCATTTGCCGGCCCCCATATCTCCATCATCTGACTGTGGCTTACATTTTCACCCAATTCCCCCATGACTTCCCTCTACCCACCTGGGGCTCCAGCCACGACACACTGGCCCCTGCACAGTCCCCCAGCTTCCCCACTCCACGCCTCTGCTCAAACTCTTCCTGGGCCTGGCCTGGCTGCCCTCCCACCCTCCCCCACTCTACTCCACGCCCATTTGTCCAAACCTTATCTGCCTCCACGGCCCAGCTGCCAGGCATTCCTCCCCACGAGGCCTGCCTCCTTGTCCCTCTCTGAGCTCCTCAGTGTACTGTCCCTTCTCCTTAGGCCCTTTTTCAGGACAGCTTGGGTTTGTTTAAATGATGGTAATGTGGAAGTGAGGGGAGATTAAGGGATGGTCTCAGGTAGCAGGTTGAAGAGGGTTGTTTATTGCAGAAGGTACTAGGGAGCTATGGAAGACTTTTGAATGGCCAAAGAATACAATCTGTGCTGGGCATAAAGGGAGGCGCCTGCCAAGAGTGCCAAGAGGGGACTTCCGGGAAAATGGCGGATTAGAAAGACATGGGACTCTCTTCTCTCCCAGAAAAATAGCTAGAGGACAGGCAGAAAAGCCTGGAAAAAATTCTTCTAGGGTTTAGGACACCAAGCAAAGGCTGGACACCACCCAGAAGAGAGAGGGACAAAGGAAAAGAATTGCGATGGCAAAACTGTGAGTTAAAAGTGGTAGCTGCAACTGCTGGCATCCTCCACCACACTAAAGACACTCTTGAATTCTCAGGCCGGTGGGCCGGCTACAGACAAAGGGGGTCCCAGGGATCCACCGCCCAGGAAAGGAGAGCGAGAGGGGCACAACCTAAGGCTGACTCAGCTTTTGACCCACAGATTTGGTCTGCTGTGTCCCACCAGGAGCCAGTTCCAGACTAAAGAGATCCAACCCTCTCAAACTCCCTGTCTACTAACCAGGACTGATTGTTGAGGATGCACCTTCCCAGAAAAGGGGAGAGGGACACAGACTAAGGCTGACTCAGTTTTTGACCCACAAATCTGGTATGCTGTGTTCTACTAGAGCCCTTCCAGGCCGGGTGGGGCCGTGCCATTGTTTGCCCTGGCAGCCAGCTCGGGACTAAAGAGATCCAACCCTTCCAATATCCCTCTCTACTAACCAGGACTGTTGAGGATATAGAGGGGAGTGGAATTATTTCCTATTGGGGGAAAATGGAGGCCGCTGCCCAGTGAAGGCTGAAGAACTACCTCTGAGAAAGCTTGAATTAGGAGGCTCTTAGCCTTCAGGCAGGATCCTCTATCACACTGATCCAGTCCCAGTTGCAGTAAACACACTCCAACCAGGCATTGAACTGAGAGGGTGTCAAAGAGCGTCATCTGCTGGCAGATCAAGGAAGTGCACGTGAAGAAATTAAAAGTAAATAAGTAAGAGACTTTTTCCCGTTTTTATAGTCTCCCTCCCCAAGGCTCTAGGAAGTGGGTCTACAATCCATTACTGGGTCCAGAGGCCAGTTTTGAGCAACTAACAGGGACAATCCTAACGATCCAGGTTAAACCAAGAATCAAAGAGCAGCAGTAACACACAGCATCCTGCCACTAAATCCCTATGAAATAGAGAGAAATTGAGTATCAGATTAAACTACCATCCTAATCAGATGCCTAGACATCAGCAAAAAATTATGAGCCATACTAAGAAAATGGAAGACATGGCCAAAAAAAAGGAATATATCAAAGCCCCAAAAGAGATGTAGGATTTGAGACAACTAATTAATGAGATGCACACAAATTTCTAAAATAAAATTAATGAGTTGAAGGACAATATTGCTAAAGAGATAAATGACATTAAGAAGCAACTGAGAAAGCACAAAGAATTTAAAATCCTAAAAAGAAAAGTAACAGGGCTCATGAGAATGAAAGACACAATAGATGAGATAAAAAACACATTAAAGGTATACACAGACTCAAAATGATAGATGAAAGAATAAGTGATACCGAAGACAGAACAGCTGAAATTGTACAGAGAAAAGAACAGAGAGAAAAAAAGGAAAATGAGCAGGGGCTCTGAAAGTTGAATGAAAACATGAAATGACAACATACGTATCCTGGGAACTCCAGAAGGAGAAGAGAAGGGAAAAGAGGCAGAAAGAGTATTTGAGGAAATAGCTGAAAAATTCCCAACTTTCATGAAAGAAATGAACGTACATGTCCAAGAAGTGCACCATACCCCAATCAGAATATATCCAAATAGACCTACTCCAAGACACATATTACTCAGAATGTAAAATGTCAAAGATAAAAAGAAAATTCTGAGAGCAGCGAGGGAGAAGCAAACCATCACATACAAGGGAGGCCCAGTAAGACTTAGGGAGGATTTCTCATCAGAAACCATGGAGGCGAGAAGGCAGTGGTATGATACAATTAGGATACTGAAAGAGAAAAACTGCCTGCTGAGAATCCTTTATCCAGCAAAATTGTCCTTCAAATAGGAAGGTGAATATAAAATATTCACAAACAAACAGAAACTAAGAGAGTTCGCAAAAGAAGAATCCACTTTTGCAGGAAATATTAAAGGAAGCCTTAGAGCCTGAAAGAAAAAGACAGGAGAGAGAGGCTTGGAGGAAAGTATAGAAGAAAGAATAGCAGAAAAGATAATCAAAAGAGTAAAAAAGACAGACTAAAATATAATATGACATATAAAAATCAAAGAAATAAAATGGTGGAAGTAAATAATGCATTTACAGTAATATCATTGAATGTGAAAGGATTAAACTCCCCAATCAAAAGATATAGGCTTGGGGGTCGGATGTGGCTCAACTGGTTGGGTGTCCGTCTCCCATATGGAGAGACCCGGGTTCGGTCCCCGGGACCTCCCAGTCAAAAAAAAAAAAAAAAAAAGATATAGGCTGATAGAATGGATAAAAAAACATGAGCCATCCATATGCTGCCTACAAGAGACTTACTTTAGATCCAGGGATACAAACCGGCTGAAAGTGAAAGGTTGGAAAAAGATACTCCACATGAATAGTAACCAGAAAAGAGCAGGGGTAGCTATATACTAATATCAGATAAAACAGACTTTCAATGCAAAAAAGTTATAAGAGATACAGAAGACCATTTTATATTAATAAAAGGGACGATCCACCAGGAAGATATAACAGTCATAAATATCTATGCAGTGAACCAGGGTCCCTCAAAATACATGAGACAAACACTGGCAAAACTGAAGGGAGAAACAGACATCTTTACAATAATGGTTGGAGACTTCAACACACCACTGACATCATTAGATAGAACAACTAGACAGAATCAACAAGGAAACAGAGAACTTGAACAATATGACAAATGAGTTAGACCTAATAGACATATACAGAGCGTTGCATCCAAACTCAACAGGTTATACATTCTTCTCAAGTGCCCATGGATCTTGAACCAGGATAGACCACATGTTAGGTTACAATGCAGCTCTCAATAAATATAAAAATGTTGAAATTATAGAAAGCACCTTCTCAGATCATAAAGGAATGAAACTGGAAATCAGTAATAGACAGGAAAAAGTTAAATTCACAAACGTGTGGAGACTGAACAACACACTCCTAAATAATCAGTGGGTCAAAGAAGAAGTTGCAAGTGAAATCAGTAAATAATAATATTGAGACAAATGAAGACGAGAACACAACTTATAAAAACTTATGGTATACAACGAAGACAGTCTTGAGAGGGAAATTTATAGTCCTGAATGCCTATATTAAAAAAGAAGAAAGAGCTAAAATCAGAGACCTAACTGAATAACTGGAGAAACTAGAAAAAGAACAGCAAACCAATCCCAAAGCAAGCAAAAGGAAAGGAATAATAAAGATTAGAGCAGAAATAAATACCAATCCTGTTTAAACTCTTCCAAAAAATTGAAGAGGAGGGGAAATTACCAAACACATTTTATGAAGACAACATCACCCTAATACCAAAGCCAGATAAAGACACTACAAGAGGGAAGTGGATGTGGCTCAATCGATAGGGCTCCCGTTTACCATATGGGAGGCCCTGGGTTCGATTCCCGGAGCCTCATGGTGAAGGCAAGCCAGCCCGTGCGGCGTGGTGAGCTGACACAGCAGGACGACCTGGTAGGGGGAGACAAACAGACACAGAAAAACGCACAGCAGACGGACACAGCGAGCACAAGCAGCAAGGGGGGATACATAAATAAATAAAAAAATAAATAAATAAAAAAAAAAGACACTACAAGAAAAGAAAATTACAGACCAATCTCTCCAATGAGCATAGATGTAAAAATTCTCAACAAAATACTTGCAAATCATCCAAAAGCATATCAAAAGCAAACTTACACATCACGACCAAGTGGGATTTATTCCTGGTATGCAAGGCTGGTTCAACATAAGAAAAACAATCAATGTAATATACCACATTAACAAATTGAAGGAAAAAAACCACATGATCATCTAAATTTTTAGGATGCAAAAAAGGCAATTAACAAAATCCAGCATCCTTTCTTGATGAAAACATTTGGAAAGATGGGATTAGGAGGAAAATTCCTCAATATGAAAAAAGTCATATATGAAAAACCCACAGCCAACATCATACTCAATGGGGAAAGGTTGAAAGCTTTTCCTCTAAGATGGGGAATAAGACAAGGATGCCTACTGTTACCACTGTTATTCAACATTGTACTAGAAGTACTAGCTAGAGCAATTAGACAAGAAAAAAAAAAAATTAAAGGCATCCAAATAGGGAAAGAGGAAGTAAAACTCTCACTATTTGCAGATGACATGATCCTATATTTAGAAAATTTTGAAATGTCTATGACAAAGCTACTTGAGCTAATAAATGAGTTCAGCAAAGTGGCAGGATACAAGACCAACATGCAAAAATCAGTAATGTTTTTGTACAGTAGTATTGAACAATCTAAGGAGAAAATCAGGGAAAAAATCTCATTTACAATAGCAACAAAAAAACCCAAATACCTAGGAATCAATTTAACCAAAGAAGTATAGGACCTATATGCAGAAAACTACAAAACAATGCTAAAAGAAATCAGTGAAGACCTAAACAAATGGAAAGATATTCCATGTTCATGGATTGGAAGACTAAATATCATGAAGATGTCAGTCCTACACAAACTGATTTATAGATTCAATGCAATACCAATCAAAATTCTAACAGCCTACTTTACAGAAATAGAAAAGGCAATTACCAAATTCATTTGGAAGGGAAAGTGCACCTGAATAGCTAAAAGCATTTTAAAAAAGAAGAGCAATATGGGAGGAATTTCATTGTCTGATCTTGAAACACATTATGAAGCTACAATGGTCAAAAGAGCATGGTACTGGCATAAAGGTAGACACATCAGTCAGTGGAACAGAATTGGGAGTCCAAAAATAAACTCTTACCTCCACGGTCAACTGGTTTTTGACAAACCTACCAAGTCCATGTTAACAGGACAAAACAGTCTCTTCAACAAATGGTGTTGGGAGAACTGGATATCTACAACCAAAAGAATGAAAGAAGACCCCTATCTCACTCCTTATACAAGAATCAAGTCAAGCTCGGTGGGTGGCGGTGGTGACCGTTGCCGATCCTTCTGGCCCTGTTAATGTCGGGGCCAGGCCCGGGGAGGATGGCGCCCTAGAGCCCGGCCTTACTGGGGTAGGGGCGGGAGGGGACGGGTTGGGGACCGGCCATGTCGGAAATGACCAGGAGTCTGCTGCAGCGCTGGGGCGCCAGTTTTAGGAGAGGCGCCGACTTCGACTCTTGGGGCCAGCTGGTGGAGGCGATAGACGAGTATCAGATATTAGCAAGACATCTGCAAAAAGAGGCCCAAGCTCAACATAATAATTCTGAATTCACAGAAGAACAAAAGAAAACAATAGGCAAAATTGCAGCATGCCTGGAATTGCAAAGTGCAGCCTTACAGTCTACACAGTCCCAAGAAGAATTTAAACTGGAGGATTTGAAGAAGCTAGAACCAACTCACCACGATGCGCGGGCCATCAGCTCACTGCGCTGCGCAAGCTGTCACCAGGAGGCCCCAGGAATCAAACCTAGGGCCTCCCATGTGGTAAACGGGAGCCCAACCACTTGAGCCACATCCGCTTCCCTAAGTTTTGTTTTATATGTTTTAGTGATATTCCTTTAGAAAATATTTATCTACTATAGATATTAATATTATTTAGCATATGTGCTGATTTATGTTTTTAGTCTTATGTGTTTTTTTGTGTTTTCATAATTCTTGTATATAATTGTTTGAATTTTATCTTCATTATATAATGTGGGCAAATGGTAGGTTTCACCTTATCTAAATATGTATTAGCCTTTAGTTTGCTTTAATCATTTCAATAAGACTATATTTACTTTGGTAAACACTTGCAAGAGAATGTAAAATTACAGTTATTTTGCCCATTTACAATATATGTAGTTGAAAAGTATAATCCAGCTGTTTTAAGCTGCTCTGCAAAATATTTCCTTGTCCTGTTTTCTATTCCCTTCTCTAAACTTTTTCTGAAATAAACCATTCTTTCAAATAAAAAATAAAAAATAAAAATAAAAAAAAAAGAATCAAGTCAAAATGGATCAAAGATCTAAATATAAAAGCAAGGACCATAAAACTACTAGAAGAAAATGTAGGGGAACATCTTCAAGACCTTGTAGTAGGTGGTGGTTTCTTGGACCTCACACCGAAAGCATGTGCAACAAAAGAAATAAATGGGACTCCTCAAAATTCAACACTTTTACACCTCAAAGGATTTTGTCAAAAGGGTGAAATGGCAGCTGACTCAATGGGAGAAAATATGTTCACAGTGGTGTTATTCACAGTTGCCAAAAGTTGGAAACAAACCAGGTGTCCATCAACTGATGAATGGACAAACAAACTGTGATATATTCACACGATGGAATATTACACAGCTATAAGAAGAAATGAAATCATGAAGCATATGACAACATGGATGAACCTGGAGAACATTATGTTGAGTGAAGCAAGCCAGACACAAAAGGAGAAATACTGTATGACTGCACTACTATGAGCTAAATATATTGTGAACCATAGTGTATGATTCCATTTTATATAAAATGTAAATATAAATCAATTTATAAAGATGAAATTAGATTAGTAGTTATGTAGGGCTGGGGAAGGTATGCTAAGGGGTGTGGAGTTCTTCTTTTTGGAGTAATGAAATGGTTCTAAATTTTTTTGTGGTGATGAATGCATGACATTGTGATTATACTAAAAGCCACTGATTATACACTTTGGATAGATCATATGGTATGTGAACATATCTCAAAAACCTGGTTAATAAATAAATGAATAATTTGTGCAAGAATAGCTAGAAATAGCAGCTATGTACAGCAGGTGACACAGAGAGAGATTGAGAGGTGAAGAATTTTCTTGTTTCTTTGTTTTATTATTATTATTATTATTATTATTATTATTATTATTATTATTATTGAAATAATGAAAATGATCTAATAATGACTGAAGTGATAAATGCACAACTATGTGATTATGCCAAATACCACTGATTATACACTTTGGATGAATTGCATGCTTTATTAATATGTACCAATAAAATTGATATGTTAAAAAGAAAAAAGAGAGGGGAAGCGGATGTGGCTCAAGCCACGTCTACCATATGGGAGGCCCTGGGTTTGGTTCCCGGGACCTCCTGGTGAAGGCAAGCTGGCTGCCCATGCCATGGAGAGCCGGCACAGCAAGATGACGCAACAAAAAGCGAGATGCAGAGGGGAGACAGTGAGAGACTCAGCAGACTGGGGAGCTGAGGTGGCTTGGGCGGTTGAGTGCCTCTCCCACACTGGAGGTCCCGGAATCGGTTCCCGGTGCCTCCTAAAGAGAAAAGCAGACACAGCACACACAGTGAATGGACATAAGAGCAGACAGCAAGCACAAAACAACAAGGGGGGAGGAGAACAAATAAATAAAATAAATCTTAAGGAAAAAAAAGGAGTGGGTGGAATATGTGGAGGGGCAGAAATAGGGGCCGTGGCCACTCATCTATTCATTCATTTATTCACTCAATAAATGTTCAAGGGAGTTGGCCATTTATCGCTCATTCACTCATTCAACAAATAACAGTCGAGTAACTTCTACGTGCTCAACGTGTGCTAGAGGCTGGAGATGCCCCGGTGAATAAGACAGATGTCCCTGCTCTGGTGGGAGAGATGGACAAAATGAACAAGTAACAAAAAACAGCAAGTAAAAAAAAAAAAAAAAAAAAAGACCACATGAATGGAGGAGATCTCGCCAGGGTAGCAAAAGAGACAATGTTTGGGCAGAGACCCAAAAGAGACAGTGTGAGGGGTGAGGGGAAAAACATTCTGCAGAGGGAACAGTGCATGGTGGTCCTGAGGCAGGAAGGAACTGAAAAAAGAGCCTGGGATACAGGGAGTGAGGGGGAGGGTGGAGGAACAAGGCTGGAGAATGCATCTTATTCTGACCATAATGGGAACCACGGCCGGATTTTAACTGGTAACTTGGCGCCAATCCCCACATCCCCCGCCGGGCCAGCGTCCACTGTTCCAAGCATGCTCTTGACAAACGGACTCACACGATGCTCACGGGAGCCCTTTGGGGAGGATTCATTTCCCAGATGAGGAAACCGAGGCTACTCGGGTCAGGTACCCAGCTCAAGGTCACACAGCTCAAGTCCTACCACCTGTCCCCAGGTCCAGTACCCATATCCGGCTCAGCAGACACCTCTCTGTTTTATGTCGTAAAGAGATCATTTGTGCAGGCTCCACGGAGAATCGGTGGAAGGGGTGTAATGGGAGCCGGCGGCCAGAGAGCTTAGGCCAGGATGACGGCCTTGGAGGACAGCAGTGAGGAGGGGGCTGAGGCATTCTGGAAGAATTGGCAGCACTTGCTGGTGGACTGAAGGACAGAGGGAAAGAAGGGTAACCCCTAAGTTTCAGGCTTGACCGACTGGGAGTACCGTGTACTCTTGGCTGGGCAGGGAAAGGGAATGCACTCGGCATAACCTGAGCCCGGTAAGACCCAGATTCCACCTGAGGTCCACACCCCCCCCCTCCGATGGTGGGAGTAGGGCAGTTAATCCTGGGAGCACGGGTCTCCCCCCCGCCCCCCACGCCAGACCAGCATGACACGACAGGCCCTCCACAAACTCTTAGAGATTCATTCATCACTCTGCAGATACTTCCTGAGCTCAATAAATAGTCTAGGCATGAGGGATTTAGCTGTAAGTCCCCGCCTTCACGAAGCGGACATTCTAGTAAAGGAGAAAGTTGGCAAACTTATAAACAAGTACATAGATCATATGTCAAGTAGTGATAATTGCTCCAAAGAAAGGTAAAGCCGGGCAGTTCCTTCACAAGAGATCAGAGAACACGGGTGCCAGGAAGAGCCCCAAGGGAATGTCTGGTCCAGGGCAGGCAAATGGCTTTCCTTGGGTCAAATCCAGCCCACCGCCTGTTTCTGCAAACGCTACAATGCAGCCAAGCGCTTTGCTTCCGTACTGCATCTGGCTGCGTTCACTCTACAAGGGTGAAGCTGAGTCGATGTCACAGAGATGCTACAGCTTGTGGAGCCTCAAATATTGACTTTCTGGCCCTTTACAGAAAAAAAAGTTGCCGACCCCTGGTTTAGTCTAAACTACTCATTTTTTTTTTTTTTTTTTTAAAGATTTTATTTATTTATTCATTTATCCCCCCCTTGCTGCTTGTGCTTGCTGGGTCAGCTAACCACGCCATGCGGGCGGGCTTGCCTTCACCAGGAGGCCCCGGGAACCGAACCCGGGGCCTCCCATATGGTAAACGGGAGCCCTACTTACTGATTGAGCCACAGCCGCTTCCCATAAACTACTCATTTCTTAAACAAGGAAATGGAGCCCCAAGTCACCCAGCAAGTTTGAGGCAGTCAAAAACAGAAGCCATAATAAAAGCCTAAAAGAAAGAAATATCAACTAAAACCCAGAAGCCAGCTCTCCTGGACCCCAGGGTCTTCCCACCACAGGCTGCTAGGAGGGCCAGGGCAGGTAGAAACACCATTTCTGCAAACCCTTCCATGCCCCTCCTCCATCAAACCTTTGCTAGGTTCTCTAACAAGGGGCAAGCCAGCCTCTTTGATTTCTATCCTTTTCTATCCGCCCCCCCCCCTACCCTCAGGCTGGAGCTTTAATAGGCAGAGAAGTGGCTCAGAACCAGCTAGCAGGGAGAGCCAGGGACGCAGGGAGCCTCATAAATCCACACAAGTGACCCTGAGCCTTGAGTCGGGAAAGCCAATTCGAGGTTGTCACTGGCCAATGCCCATGCCAGCCTGTCCTTCCTCTTCTGCAGCCTGACCTCTGCCACATGGTCAGGGCAAGAAGGAAGAAGGCCTGCCACAAACTCCCCACCAGACCGTGCCTGGCCTTCCACACCCCCACGGTGCCCTCATGATCACTGTCACGAGGCTGGCAGCCAGGGTCCAGGAACATCCCCATGGCACGTGGGTAGTGGTGGGGGATCTGGGGTGCACCAGCTGCTCTCCATAGAAGGAAACCAGGGCGAGCCACCAGGAAGAGGGGATCCTTAGCTGGACTACGGGCACTTACTCCCATGATATGCCCCTTCTGCCAGGCGGAGGCCCTTCTTCTTTGGAACACGGGCTGCCCTGGGCCCCCCGGAGCCCCCACCACGGCCCCTTCCAGGAAAGCGACTGGCGGTCACAAAGGCACTCGGGCTCTCGGTGGAAACTCTAATGTGGGTTATGCTCTCTGGGTGCTTGTGACGATCAATCACGTTAAGGAGACACTTGAGCCCTGAAGGCCCAGGCCGTGTTCTAATTTGTCGAGGAAATCGCCTATGGATCCCCAGGACGCGTGCGGGAAGAAATCAAATCGAAGGCAGAGGGGGAGCGGTCGATAGCTGGCTGAGGGGACACGTGCGGGCAGGGCAGGGAGAGGCCGCTGTGAGCACGCGGGGAGAAAATAAAAAGCATGGCTGACAGCGTTTCAAGTTGGACTTTTTCTCTCCCTCTGTAGGATGCTGCCAGAGCTAAAAATGGCAGGAAAAGCCATCACAGGTATATTTATTGAGAATGGCACGCTGGCTGGTCTGCAGTTAGAATCAGAGGGTGGACAAGGGAATGAAAAAAATGACTCACTTTTGGTTCTAATTTTTAAAAATGGTTTAGAGCAGCCATGCACGGCAGCCCAAGTGTGTGGGTGGTTAGGGGCTGCCACCCCGCCCCTGCGGCAGAAAGCTGAGCCCCTCCTATCCTGCCCAGCCCCCCGGCCACCACCTCCATCTCCATTCTGGGATGATGGGGCAACCTTCCTGCACTTGTATGGGGGAGGAGGGGTGTTCCACGCATTTAGCACCATTCTTTAGTACCCTGCTCTTTAAAAGCGGTCGTCCAATGGAGTCTGTGAATCTTTTCCATCGCGAGCCATCTGGGTTGCGATAAAATTTGACCTGTAGGTGCACCACGATCCTTCTACATTCAGAGGGTGCACGTACCTCCAGGAGCAGCGTGTGGCCCAGGGGAGAGGATCCTGGATACCTCCTCCCCTGCCAGCTGGCCACATCAGGGCCCCCTGGCCACAGTGTCCAGGTCCCACCTGGGGAGATGGAGTCGGCAGGACAGGGCTGGGAATCTGGGTCTTTGCCAAGTGCCTCTAGAACGTGGATGCTGATTCAGATACACCTGGGGGTCTGGAGACCCTGCTCTCTTCTTAGTAGCC
Organism: Tolypeutes matacus; assembly: GCA_026826555.1. Taxonomy (NCBI): domain Eukaryota; kingdom Metazoa; phylum Chordata; class Mammalia; order Cingulata; family Chlamyphoridae; genus Tolypeutes; species Tolypeutes matacus. The sequence continues at coordinate 13,674,674 of JAKSZT010026914.1, read as the reverse complement.
ATATGGCACCAGCAAGTGACTTCTTATCTCCACTGTCCTCCTCTGTGAAAGGAGGATATCCTCCTGGGATGGCTGTGAGGTTAGAGGCCAACAGGTAGGGCAGGGATTTTCCATATTACAAGCTGCAACCCATTAAAGGATATGAACTCCACTGGGTGGGTCACGACCAGAAATTTATTGTAATTTTTGCTCCCTTCCCTCCTGTTACTAAGGATGAACTGTCCAAATCCTTTTCTGGTCCTCCCCTTCTTCATCGTACACCTGAGCCTGTCCCTCTGGCCTACTCACAGCCATCATTTCGGCTGTTCTCCCCCTTCTTCCTCCTCACCCATTTTTCCCTCTCTATGGGATCATTAGCATCAGCACCTAAACTGGGCTGCCCTTTCTCCCATATTTAAAAAAAAGAAAGGACAGAAAACTCACACCTTTCTTCCCCACACTTCACCTTCAGTTTCAGCCTCATTCCCGTTTCCATTTAAAGCAAATGGAAACATCCATTTAAAGCAAATGGAAACATCCATTTAAAGCTTCCATTTAAAGCAAACTCCAATCTCTCTCCTCCCATTCTCTCTCTTGCCACCTCCGGTCCAGCTTCTGCCCTCACCCTCCCTCCCCAGTTTTGCTCTCCTCAAGGTCACCAAGCACTGGCCCAAGGTTAAATCCTAAGACAAGGGCTCGGTCCTCATCCTTCGTGGCTTATAAACAGTACTGGCACTGCTGATCCCTTGCTCCTCCCTGAAAACTACATTCAGAGATTTCTGTCTTAGGGGAGAGAATGAAAACCATTAAAGTGCAAATATTCCTTCATGAAACTGTTGTTTCAATCATAGACACATATGTCGTGCCAGGTGAAATGTGTGTTGCGGGTGAAAGAAGTTTGGAAACATGAGAAAATGCTGACATAGAGCAGAACGGCTACAAGCCTGGACAAGGGTTCAGTTGGCCTGGGGTTGAGTCTCCGCTGACACTTTGTGCCTGGGAGTAAATTACTTAATCTTTTTGGAGCCTTGGTTTCCTTCTCTGTAAAATGGGTATTATAATAATACCAACCCCTTAGGGTTGCAGTAAGGGTCAAAAGAGATCCTTTAAATAAGCTTCTGGAACACAGCAGGTTGCTTCATAAAAATTAATGAACTAATCGACACCCTCGGCCCAGTGGCCAGGACGCAGGAGGTCAGTACCCCGCCGTACTTCCTAACCAGTATCCAGAGCACTTGGCAAATCCTGCAAAATCCTGGCTCAGGTCAGGGCAGGTGAGGGCAGTGCTAGGACTTGAGTCGAAGTCCTTCTATTGCCAAAATCCAGCTAACTATGCTGCGAACTATGATCCCACAAGACAGGACATACCCAGCTTTCTCCCTGGTAAAGGTACAGAAATTAAAAAAAGTAATTCCCCATAGTTCTTAGAGCTGCCCAGTCCCCGACAGAACACAGCGGTGAGGGGGCTGGCCCAGGGCAACAGAGGCCAGGGCTGCCTCGGAGGAGGGTTTTCCTCTCCTAGTTCTCACAGCAGCACTTGCTCTTGTTTTGCATCACCCCAGGTGCTGGGACTATTACCTTGAGGCCCAGGTGTGAAAACGGGAAGGAAGAGGAAGGTGGGTACGGGGCCCCCAGGCTCCTAACCTCGTCCATTCAGGGACCCCCTGCCCCAGTCCCCACCAAAGGGGAACATTTCCCAGAGAAAGGGGTGGAAGGCTCCTCTAGAGGTAACTGCTGGCTGGCGCAGGGCTGCAGACTGGGGTGGGGGGAGCGGGACGGCAGCACAGCCATCCTGAGCAATTACTCAAAGCCAGCACGTTTAGGCTAGAGAAGCACAAATCTCTCAGCCACCCACCTTCATGAGGGTCCCAGGGAGGCATTCCGTCTCTGAGGCAGACCAGGCCAAGGAAGGACAGCCCTCCTCTTCCGGCAGGGTGGCTACTCCAGTTCTCCAAGGGAAGAAATCCTCCCCTTCCACCACCTGGTCTGATAATTTATCCTGCAGGAAGTTCTTCCAGAGGGCTCACCCAAGTCTCTCATGACGTAGCCTAAGCCCATATAACATGCTGCCCCGGTGGAGGCAGAGAACTGCTTGTTACCCCCACGTGGGAACCTTTCACTTGGAGCTGGCTGTACATTAGCCTCACTTGGGGAGCTTAAATGCTTATACCCAGGCCCCTCCTCAGGCTGAGTCAGAATCCTGGGTGGGGTAGGGTGGGGCAGGTGAGGCAGTTTTTAAACGCTCAGGTGCTCAGGTAGGTGGACAGTCCAGAGAACATGCTGGTTACAACCTCCAGGATGGTACAAATCCCAGTTCTGGAAAGTGAGGATGGCCTAACTCACCAGATCACCTATCCGGATGAAATACGATGGTAGGTCAAGGGCAGGGTGGGCCCAGGCTGCGGGATAGGGGCTTAGTGAAGTTGGCAATTCACTGCCAGGACCTCTTCTCCAAAATGGTTCCTTTTACCCCTTATTCCTGGATAGGGGTGTTTGCCCTTTGGTTGAGCCATGCCATCCTGCTTCCTGGGGGTGCTCAGAGCTGGGCCAGGACCAAGGGTGACACTGGTGCTATAAATAAGGAGAGGGGATGCCCAAGGCCACTAGCTGCTGAACCAGACCAAGCTGGCTTCCTTCCCCACAGCAGGAACCCACTTATCTGTGCCAAGCTGCCTGATGGATCAAAACCCCTTGGGTGGTGGCCGCTGTGACCCCCAGATCTTTCTGTCTGAACAAAACCAGGTTAATAGGACCTGCCCTGCAAGATTAATCAAAGATGATGCATGTACCCACCCTGCCAGCATGGCGGGCCCAGAGTTAGGCTCAGAAAATGCAGCCACTGTAGCTTCCCCCTCTACCATCTTATATCAATTCTTCCTTGTTGATGCTCTAAATTTTTTTTTATTCCAGAGAACAAAGAAGGCAGGGTGAGCAGGATAGCTTTTTCTAAACCACTCCAAAATCTGTTCTAAGCAGAAAATGAGCCTGGGATATGAGGTGACCTTGAAAATGACACACTTGGGGGGAGAGGTCTGTGCAAATATTCCTACTGGGTCAAATTCCCCATCAAATGGTATCTATCCCTGGAAAATCTTAAAAGGAAAGTACAGGAACAAAAACAAAACAAAACAAAAAAACAAAAACATCCCGACCTGCAGCTAATTGAGTCGCATATGACTGCTGGAGACAGAGCCATTTGACAACCTCCCAACACGACCCTCAAGTACAGGGCAGACTAGCCACCTCTCACAGGGAAATCCGGAAAAGAGGGGAAAAGAAAGAACTGGGGGAGGGGTGGGTGGCAGGAATGAGGAATTAGGCAAAGAAAAATGGCCCGCAAAATGCAGAAATGCCCCAGCATGCTTTCTTCCCAAAGCCGGCCCATGAATCGAGGGGTGACAGGTCTCTCATCTCCGATGCCAAGAGCCAGGAGCTCCGGGCAGCCGCAGGTACTACATCCGCACCTGCCAGCACTTGGAAAAAGGCAATAAAGCATCATAGCAGGGCCTGGAATGCTAAGTGCCTGCAGCTGGTAAGGGACCGCCTTGGAGCAGGAACAGCTCGCGGCAAAGATCCACTGGGTGAGGACTCTGCTCCCAGGCAGGGGCCTGCTCCCGGGGCTGCGTGGTGGATGGAGGAGGCAGGGCAGGTGCACACAGTGCAGCGGGGGTGGGGGATCCCGTGCAGGAAGCCCATGCGGGCTGGGTGGTTTATGGAGACAGGCAGAAAGCGGGGACGCTTGAGTCACTGGTAAATAAAAGCGGGATCGTAAAGCGGCCCGGCTAAGCCTGTTGCGTCTGGAAATACACCAGGGCCATGTGCAGTTTAGACGTGTGAGCCCCATCCGTGGGCCGTGCCGATCCCCAAATGATAATAATGACACTTGTATAGCACTCAATAGGTGGTACCACACGTTCTAAGCGCCTCTTACACATATTAACTCACTTATTCCTCACAGCCACCTTGAGAAGCTGGTAGTATGATTATCCTCACTTTACATCCCAGCACAGGAGGCGGCAGGCAGGTCACAGACCTAAGAGCTAACGGAACTGGGGCTGAGCCCAGGCAGGCTGTTTCCAGAATCCATGTTCTAGCCGGTGCTTCTCAAGCTTTCACGGCGCTGCCAGTCACCTCGGCATCTTGCTGACTTGTGGACTGTGTCTCTGGAGGGCTGGGGTGAGGCCTGAGCCTCTGCATTTCTAACAAGCTCCCAGGTGAAGCTGCTGGTCCTGGGCCACGCTTGGTGAACCCACTGCTCTGCCCCGGAGGCAGGTATGAATTAAGAGAAACAGGCCCTCACAGGGTGCCAGATTCAGAGGCTGGGGGGATTGTGGAGGGTTGCAGGGGATAGGGGACATGTTTAGAAATGTCCACACCTCACCTCAGACTAATGCAATAGGAATCTCTAGGGTGGGGCCCAGATGGGGACTTTTAAAAAGCTCGCTGGGTGATTCTGATGTATAGCCAAGGTGGAGTCCTAGGCAGAGACAACAGCAGGTCTCATTCGTGTGTCAGAGTCACTGCTACAAAACCAAGGAATGTTCCTTTGGATGGGGTGGCAAGCCACCTCCTGGGACCAGTTGGAGGGATACACCTGGGGTCTGCTGTGTACCCCCTTCTTGTCTCTGAGGACACCCCTGGAGGAGAGGAGACAGGGCTGGGGCAGCTGGCAGCCCCCGCCCTGATGTCTTCAGAAACGTCCGTGTTTCCCCATCTATGAGTTTCAAGTGAGAGCAGATGCCAGCCTCGATCAGCTGCAGAAACTGAGACCCAGACGAGGGAAAAGTCACCCACTAAGTGAGCAGCACCTGGGGTGGGACTGGGGTGCCTGGCACCACCGTGCACAGAATGCGGTTCAGACCCCTCACCCTGACGCCCAAGGCCTGGGCAGCGACCTCAGCCTCACTTCTCTCTTACTTGTGCCTCACACACAGCAAAACGGGATGCCCCGTTGTTCCTCACACATGCCTGGACTTTCCTCCCATTGCATCTCTGCCTTCTTCCACCTGGAAGGTCTCCTCCCCGTTCTTCTAATCCACTCTCTCCCTAAGTCACAGCAATCTCTCCCCAGGTGACGGATGACTCCTTATCCCCGAAGGTTCATTTCCCCCTGTCTCCATAACTATAGAACCTCCCATTTTAGCTGGGCACATGGTCTTGTGGAATAAAGACTACATTTCCCAGCCTCCTTTGCAGTTTGTTTAGTCATGAGACTGAGTTCTGACCAATGTGATGTAAGGAGAAGCACATTTGTAACACTTCCAAGAATGTTCTTACAGGCAAGAGGCATTCCTTCCTTTTCTCCTTCCTTCTTCCTACTGATGTAATGGCTGGAGCTCCAACAGCCATCTTGGACTGTGAGGTGACCTTGGAAATGGAAGCCACGCATGGTGGATCAACTGGGTTCCTGACTGATAGAGGCAGCTCTGCCCTGGGCTGACCTCTCCAGATTTGAATGTGAGAGAAAAATTACCTTCCATCTTCTTTTAGCCACTGTTCTTTTGGAGTTTCTGTAACTCACAGCTGAACTTTAATGCTACTAAATCTACTCCTTCCAACACTGGGAGGCATGGACTTTGGATCCATTGAAGCCTGGACTCCAGGGACTATGGATTCTTGGGTTTATCATATTCTACTTCATAGAATTATCATTTGCATCTCCTTCCCCCAGTTCAATACTAAGCAATCTGAAGACTGAATTGGGCCTAATCCATCTCCATATTCCCCACTACATTAAGCATGGAGCCTCATACCTAGCACCAAGCATGAGTCAGGAATAAATGGCACTCTCTCTACAATACTTCACACAGCCTTCTAACTCACATCCATATTCTCAGCATGCTGCACCCTGGAATGGTGCATCCCAAGTAAATCTCCCATCACCCCCCCTACCACAACCCTCCCACCGGCTCTTTGCTCCTGCCCGCATCCCGGGAGGAATGTGTCCTTACCAGGATGTCTGAGCCCACAGCACCCTCCTGAGTGGCTGGGTTGCGGAGCTTGAAGATCCAGTACTCCTTGGCAGTGACAAAGAAGTTCCATGGCAGCAGCGCGCCGATGCCCATGATGAAGAAGATGGTGTAGGTGCCATTGAAGCGGTCCTCTGGCCTCTGCAGGCCAGGCAGGGGACTGTCCAGCAGCTTCTCAAGCAGAGCCTCCTGGTCAGCTCGGAGAGAGATGCGTGTGGTTCCGTAGGTAGAGTTTGAACTGTGAAGAAGATCACCCTCTGAGACAATGGCCACTAGTGGAACAGGGAGAGAAAATAAGACAGGGCAGGTGAGCAGAACCTGAGGCTGGCGACAGTGGGGACCTTGCCCATCCTACAAAGCTGACAGTGCCCCCATGCCAGGGTCTGTGAGATCTCTGAAGCCTGGTTGGCGAGTGTCAGGTATAAGGACAGAAGTCAGACTCAGAGAAGGACAGGATGTCACAGCTCAAGTGACCTCAGGGGTCACCCCACCCATACAGGGTCACCATAGTTAACACACAAGTGTGGGGCAGGCTGCGTGTAAGGCAATGGGGCACAGTGGGGCCTGTGGCAATCAATCCAGAAAGGCAAGCTGGTCTAAAGACATTCAAGTCTCTCCACAGCAGTAAAAGAGGAATCAGGACCTTTAGTGGACATAAAATGATCTCTAAACTCTTATCAACTTGAGAGAAAAGCAAGAAGCAGGAGAGTGTGTGGCATATGCTACTGTTTGCATACAAAAAGGGGAAAGAAGAATACACATACACACATACAGATATTTATTTGTATATCTATAGAATATCTCTGGAAGGATACATAAGAAATGTCTAACAAGTGGTTGCCTCTGAGGAGGGGGGCTTGGGGACAGGGAGGGAGGAGACTTCACTGATACTCCTGTACCCTTTGAATTTTGAACCAAGTGAAAATATTACTTGTTCAAAAATAAAATTAAAATGATAAATAAAAATACAGGCATTCAGTGAAATAACTTTTAAAAACCCTGAGTACAGAGCTGCCTATATCAGCCAGCTTATAACCTCTGATAGTCCACTCTTTCATTTCATTTGTGGGGAAACCAAGGCCCAAAGAGTAGAAGGTCACAGGCTAGGTAAATGGCCAAGCCTGGGTCTGAGCTCCTGCCTGGGTCCCCACCTGTCCATCACCTCCCACCAGGAGATGGCCACTCCCAACCCGTGGTCACACCTAAGACAAATAGAAGATTCTGAGCTGCCAGTAATGATGACCTACCTGGCCTTGGGCAAACCACTATGCTTCTGAGCCTTGCTTTCCCCATCTATAAACCCAGGGAAGTCTTTTTACAATTGCTACACAACTGCAACTGGCTGACAATGGCTGGCCCGTGGCAGCAGCTGCTGAAAAAGTGTCAGCATCTTCCTCAGCATCCTGGGCTTGTCACCTGGCTGGCTGGCTGCTGAATTTGGCTGTGAGGGAGTGTGTCTACTTCTACGCTCTGCATAGCATCTAGGATGCAGCAGCAGCTTGATAAATGGGAAATATTTCTATAATGCTGAGGCTAGGACACTGTGTAGCGCTTGCTGCAGTAGTGTCCTCCCTATGCAATCAATCAATCAATCAATGCATCTCCGCTCACATAGGAGGCTAAGCCTTAACTCAGAGCACTGAGTCAGGCAGAGTGTCACCATTTTCCTAGTGAGATGAGTGCCTCCTCCCACGGGCACAGAGCCTTGCCCATTATCTCAGGAGAACCTCACAACATTCCTTGGCAGGGCAGGAATTACTTCTCCCCCTTTCTCAAATGCAAAGACTGAGGCTTTGATGGCACTTGATTTGTCCCACATCCATTCACCTAGTAAGAATTACCAATGGTTAAAATTAAACTAGCACTCATGCATGCCAAGGTCGGTGCTCAGCCCTTGAGCCTGGCAAAGGCCTAATGAGGTAAGTGCTAGACTAGACCCGTTTCACAGATGAGGGGTCTTAGGCTCAGAAAGGTTGAGTTACTTGACCAAGATCACACAGCTACCAGATGACAAGATTGAAATTAGACAGTCAAGTAGTCTGAGGCCCAAGTCGGACTCCTCGGCCTCTCTGGGAAAAGGCTGGCTGGGAAGCAGAACTCCTGTCTTCTGGCTCCAAGTATAAGCCTTCCTGAAGGCCCTGCAGCCAGTGAGCTGTGGGCAGATGGAGGCAGCGCAGCCGAGGCCTTCCATGGACATCTTCTGCATGGGTGGATGCCGAATGGCGAGCAGTCCCCCCCACAGGGGCAGCATGTACCTGGGGGCAGGCAGAAGGAGGCTGCCTGGCTGCCGGGCTGCCCAAGCCCAGAGCGTCCAAGTCAGCAAATCTCTTCTTCCCCAGCCTTAATTCACAGGGAGCTCAGCAGCTCTCACTAACTAGACAAAAAACACAGCCCCACACACATACTTTTTAAATTAGTATCTAAAAATGTACAAAGTAATTCTGATCCATGCAGGGCAATAGAGATGGGCAAGGAGTTCTTCCCAGACGCTCCGGCTCCAGGAGAGGGTGCAGTGACCCAATGGCTGGGCCACTAGACACCACACTTGGCCAGGGCCCAGGCTCAGCTCCTGGCCTCTATTTGTCGAGGACCATTCAGGCTTGACTGAGCTTCTAAAAGGAGCCAGGAATTTTCTCTAACCCAGGTCACAGGCCAGGGCATTGAAGTGAGCAAAGCCTTATTACTCTTTATTAAAAGCTGGCTGCTGACTTTTGGATTAAAAAAGAAAGAAAAAGAAAGGTAAAGAAGAGCTAGAGGGGAGTGCACGTGGCTCAAGTGGTTGAGCATTTGCTTCCCACATGGGAGGTCCCGGGTTCGGTCCCCAGTGCCTCCTAAAAACCGAAGAAAAAAAAAGCAAACATCAAGCAAACAAATGAAAAAACCAAACTCAGGGGAGCCGATTTGGCTCAGTGGTTGAGCACCGCTTCCCACATATGAGGTGCCAGGTCCTCTGTCCCAGTATCTCAAAAACAAAACAAAACACAACAAAACAAAAAAACCAAAGAACTGGAGCCTCCCCTAAGACAGGCTGGCTGTGGCCTGGTGTGTGTGCCTCAAAACACCTAAAGGAGCTGGCCCGGCTCCCTCCTGGGGTGACCTCTGGGCACCAGGCAGCTCCTGCACAAAGAAGAAACTAGGGGTGGAGGGAGCCCTGGCCAGTGCAAAACACATCTGAGCTGGGAAGATCAGGCGCTAGTTCCAATGGGGTTTCTGACTCTCTGTGCAATGTCCTCATCTGTGAAGTGGGGCTGGGGGCTGGTGAAGCTAACCTGATGGGAAGCACAGAGACCACCCAAAAGCCATGTCAGAATCTGCTTTGGGTTGTGATCCACACGGAGGTGGTGGGGAGAGAATGGGGGACCGGGGTAATGGAGTGGACACCCAGAAAGAGAGAAGAGAGGGAGAGTGAATGACAGGGAGAACTGGGGGTGGGGGGTTGGCAGAGAGCAAGAGGAGGGATCTGCGGGAGGGGATACAGCGAGAGGCACTGACTGGGGGGCCGAGGTGGGGTTGGGGTCTCGAAGCTCCAGATCGAACCCGCGGCAGCGCCCCGAGTGGGCCTGGGAAGCAGGCCGCTGAGAGCGAGCGCCGGGGGCGGCCGGGAGCCGGAAGAGCTGTCGGTGGTGCCGGGCCAGGCCGGGCCCTCCGCGCAGGGCCGAGCCCGCCGCCCCGGCCTCCGGCTGCACTTACTGTCGCTGCGCCGCTGCCGCCGCCACCGCTACCTCCCGGGCCGCCGCGGCCACCGTGACTCCGGGCTCGGCCTGGGGGCTCGGGTTCGGGCGGGACGGTAGGCCCGGCTCCTCCCCCCGCCCCGCCCCGGCCGCCTGCCCACGCCGGCGCTTCCCGGTTTGCAAACGCTGCTTCTTTTGTTTTCCTGCTGCGCTCCTGCGCCGGGGCTGGGCTGGGGACATTTTGCACCTTTTCACAGGTGGAGGCGCCAGAAACTGCCCGAGGTTGTCTTGGAAGGTTGTCTTGGAAGGCGGTGAACCCAAGACTGGCTGCTGCAGCTCCCCCACGTGGGTGGGGCCCGCACCCCGGTGTTTGAACCCTCCCCTTCAGCTCCAGAGTTGCGACCCCCAGGACACGGTGGAGCGCTCCACCTCGCCCCCAGAGCCCTGAGAGGACCCTTCTAAATGCAGCTCCCACTCCTCCCCGACCCCTGCACCCACTGCCGCAGGGACCCCTCCTGCCCCAGAGCCGGTAGCCCGGTAGCTGGCCCCGGCCACCCCGTCTTGGCTCACAGATTCGGGCTGCAGCACCGATGGCCAGGCCAGTGCCAGGGCGCCTTTCTTTGCGTCATGCTACTGTCTTCCAGATGCTACTGCCTGGCGGGGAGGGGGAAGGGGCTGGTGCCCAGAACAGGGAGGAGGTGGTGAGGAGAAGAGGGCTCATGCCTGCCCCCCAGCCCCTCTCACCAGCTTGCCTGACCTTCATTTCTGGGTTTCAGACCAAGGGGCCCACGTTTTCCCAGCCCTCTGCCTTCCTGTGCACTTTGTATAGACAGAGACTGCCTGGGGGGCAGGGGCTTCCTTAGCCCCTTTTACAGACCTGAGGAAGCATCATGGCTGGGAAGTGCTGCCAGATCTGACTGCCCAGCTCTACGCAGGGTGCTTCCCACTGGGAGGGTGTGCTCATGGCCGGTGCTCTTAAGGGAAGGTCAAATGGCAGCCTTATTTCTTGGGACACTCAGCCACTCATCCATTAAGTGTGCCGGGCCCTGCAAAGCCCCGGGTTCACAGAGGAAAAGTCCGAGGCTTTGTAAAATTAAGTAGTTAACCCAAGGTCACATGGGGTGGGGGTGGAGGAGGCAGGCGTGCCTGGATTTGCCCCCCAGGCTGTCTATTGTAAAGTCCTAAGGTTGGCTGACCCAGCGAGTGTGAGCAGCAAGGGGGGGGTAAATGAATAAATAAATAAAATCTTTGAATAAAGTCCTTACAATTTCTGTTCCTAGATGTGGTCCCTAGATGTGGTCTCAGAGGAGGTGATCTTGGAGCTGAATCTTAAAAGACCTGTCTGCCCCACTGAGAAGCACAGGGAGGACGTTCCAGGAGGAGAAAATGGTTGAAGCAAAGGCCTGGAGTGTGAGAACCAAAATTTGCCCATGGGGAAGGGTCTGAGGCTGCTAGAAAGGCTGGGGCCAGGTTGGGGAGGTCCTGAGAGCTGGGCTGGGTGCCTGGACGCCATCCTGAAGCGACAGGGCTCCAGAAGGGACTCCAGAAGAGAACGGCGCCCCCCCCCAGGGGTTGGCCAGATGGCCAGAGGAAGGCCAGGGGACTGGAGGCTGGAGCTCTTTGGCCGCCATGGTCCCTCAGCTCTCCAGGTGGAGCAGGCCACACACCCAGGTGTCTGCAGCCTCCCTGGGCTGGGGAGAGGGTTTCAGGAGAGGCAGAACTTGGCTTCAAGCACCACAGGCCACCCCAGCCCCCACATCCTGACCTTGAAGCAAACCCCACAGGGGTCCCTCTGGGTTCTTGCCCAGAGCAGATAAACTGGTGTCCACACCTTGAGAAAACAGGTTTATCAATGCTGGGGTGGGGGGTGGGGGGTGGGGGTGGAAGGACATGGGGGTGTCTCAAATCTGCCTTCCCAGAATAAGGGAAAACAGGGTTTTTTATGGATTCTGACCGGGGAGGGTGGGGAGGTTACCATTACAATAGTAAATATACACAAGTACAAGCCTAGTTTTGAAATAACCATAAACAAAAGTGAGGTTTTAGCTTTTGGCTTCCCTCCCTCCCTCCCTCCCTCTTTCTTCCTTCCTTCCTTTCCTTCCTTTCCTTCCTTTCCTTCCTTTCCTTCCTTTCCTTCCTTTCCTTCCTTTCCTTCCTTCCTTTCCTTCCTTCCTTTCTCTTTCTTTCCTTTCTTTCTCTTTCTTTCCTTCTTTCCTTCTTTCCTTTCCTTCTTTCTTTCTTTCTTTCTTTCTCTTTTTTTCTTTTCTTTTCTTTTCTTTCTTCTTTCTTTCTTATTTATTTTTGGTTTTTATTGTTCTTTTGTTTTTTATTTGGCTATTCTTAATATACTGGAAAAGTATGAAAAAGCTTCAATATAGGTGTTTTAGTCGTCATAATCATTTGTTAACTCTTAACTCTAAGTTACAGTTTCAGGCTTCATTTTTGCTTCAAAACAAGCTGGGTACTTCTGTTTATCAACTAAGCAACCAAGACTATTTTTATTTTAACGTTAGGTTATGGAGGGACAGGGCTTCCTCAATCAAGATCCTGGCTTTGGCAGAAACCAAGAGGGGCTGGATTTAAATTGCTGCAGTTTAGCCTCAGCCCTCAGCTGGTAACACCCGCTGGAAGGAAGTGTGACCTTCCTGACCCCTGGGTCCCCGCCCCATCGGACCGGGAGGAGCTGGGATCTGGAAGCCTGGGCAGAGTTGGAGGTCCCAGGCCTGGGCCCAGACGTTGGACCTGTGGCTGCAGATGGCAGTCCTTGCAGCCATCACCCAGGGCTCAGGGTGCCATGGAAGTGGGGACGGGTCCTCAGAGCCATCCACACTCCCTGTCCCAGGCTCTCATAACCAGCACTCCCCAAACACTTGTCTGATCTTATAAGTCCCCAGGGCACTTGCTCAGACACTGCAGCCCCTCCCCAGAGTCCTGAGGGCAAGACTTCATCTGCCTTGTTTACTCAGAGACTCCCAGCCCTGGGCATATAATAAGTGTTCAATAAATACTTGATGAACGAATGCAATCTGTAAATCAGGAGGTCAGGGGGTGGGACTCAGAAATCCACATGTTTGATAAACTCTTCCAGCAGGCAAGTTTGGGGAACAGCACCCTAAATTGTCAGAAAGCCCCCAGCTCTGGTGTGGAAAAGGTTGGAGCCCCCAGAGCTGAGAGATCCAGGGATCATGACAAAGTTACTAAATACTCTCTGCAGCCAGAGTTCCTTGTAGGACTATTGGGAGAATCAGATGAGTTGCTAGCTGCCAGGTCCTTACTGTAAACTTCCTTTCTTCCCAAAGAAGAGTGCCCGCACCCCAAATGAAGTAGAGGTTTTTTTGTTTGTTTGGGGGTGGTGGTTGGGGCCTCAGGCCTTAATTTTAACCTTCTTTAACATTTGAAAAAATATCCTCTAATAGAGAAAGCATTTTCATGAATGTTCTCATTTGATCTCCAAAACCCAGTGAAATGAGACTGTTGTTCCCATTTTACAGAGGAGGAAACTGAGGCTCAAATAGGTGTAGATGCCAGAGCACACAGCAGGCGATGGTGGGGTGCAGACCTCAGAGCTCTTTCTTCCATGCCACATTGCAAGCAGGTGGGTGAAAGGACAGCATGGGGGACAAAAGTCCTTGAGCCCAGCCCCCATCTCATTGGAGCTCCAATGTTTTGTCGTTTGATTGCTTCTTCTCCATGCCAAGCCCTGGGTCATTTTATATATTGTCATTTATGTAGTCATTTTATCATTTATAACTTGCTTTATCTTTGGAGAATGTATGTGTGAGTGAGACAATTTTAGGATATCTGCTGAGAGAATGCGAGGGCACCAGGAGCCCTCCTCCACGCTCTGAGGCCGGGGTTGGGGGGCTGTCTCCAAATGGAGGCGCCGGGCATCTGAGGACTAGCTGGTTGCTAAGGCTGGGTTCCAGCATCAAGGGAGAGCTCTTGGGAAGAACAGGCTGCTTCTGGCCAGGATGGGCTCATCCTGTCCTCCGGGGCCTAGACATACCGCAGCTGCAGCAGCTAGCTCAGCGCTAGGATGAGTAGGGTAACTTTGGGCTTCCCCAGGGAGCACCAGCAGGGCAGGAGTCAGAAGTCCTGGGCTGTAATTCTGACCTTGCCCCTGACCAGCTGTGGGACCTTGTGCAACTCTCTTGCCCTCGGGGTACTCCCTTGAGGAGGCAATAAAAGCATTTATCCTGAAAGGTAATCAGAAGAGAGGAGCCAGAGTCAGGAGGAGCAGGTAGAGAGCAGAGAGAGATGCAGGTGTTTTTACAAGGTTGACCTGGAAAATGACAGACTCTAGGAGCTGGGGCCGGGGAGAGGTGGGGATGGGAAAGGCTGGTAGGGCAGGCCCAGTGGTTGGTGGGGTTCCTCTACGCTGAAGTTGCCTTGGGTAGACTCAGCTAGGCCCCTTTTTACTTGATGTGTTTATTTAGATGTTTTTATTGGGGAAGTTGTAAGTTTATAACAAAATTATGCAGAAAATAGAGTTCCCATAAACCCACCCCATTATTAATATTTTGCATTACCACGGTACCTTTGTTACAGCTGATGAGAGAATGTTCTAATTGTGCTAGATGTAGTCTGTAGTTTACATTAGGGCCCACTGTTGGTGTTGTATAGTCCTATGATTTTTTAAAAAAATTTTGTTCTAGTAACATATATACCACCTAAAATTTCCCCTTTCAACCACATTCAGATATATAAAAATTCAGTGCTGTGAATTACATTCACAATCCTTTGTTAAGTGTCTAGAGGTGGAATGGCTGCACCTAGAGGGTCCACCGCTCTGTACTGGGGTAGAGACTGGTGGGACAACTGAGCAGCGTCGAGAGTGGTTGGAGAGTGTCAGGAAAAACATTTGTAAATGGTAAAGCGCTGCACATGCATTAGGTGTCTTTATTGTTAGCAAACACACACAAAGAAGAAAGGAGTGGAAGTGGAGGAGGGAAGGAGGGAGAGCAGCAAAAGAAGGAGAAGCAGAAGAAGAGGAAGGAGGAGAAAGAGGAAGAAGAAAAAGAAAAAGAACAGGAAGGAATGAAGAGAAAGGAAAGAAAAAAGGAAGAAAAACTCAAAATGTCCAAAGGGCTTTTAGCTGGGTCCATCTTTTCCTCCTGAGTCCTTTAACAAAGCATCCTGACACTCTTGGCTTGGAAACACCCCCAAAAGTTCTGATTACAAAAGGGAGCTGAGGGATACGATGCCCAGGGCTGGTCAGAGAGGCCTGGCCGGGAGGCTGCCTGGCTTGGTGGGAAGTTATGTGTCCCTAGGCAAGTCAAGCCTCAGTTTTCTCATCAGTAAAGGGTGCAATGCCACCAACCTAAAGCTAGCACAGGTCCCCACCAAAGAGTACTGATTGCTATTAAAGGGCCTGAGCCCTGCAACCCAGGCTGCCCTGTTTGCCATGCTCTTGCTCCAGCTCTGCCCTCTGCAGGGACCGCCTCATTGCATCCATCGCACACCTCCATGAGGCAGGCAGTTGTTATCTTCATTTTGCATATAAGGAAACTGGGGTACGAAGAGGTTGGTATCTTGCTCAAAGCCATATAGGTAGACCTTTCTGCTTCCGGAACCCACCCAGGAGCTCCATCATAGGTGGCTGGGGGTGGGGGCCCACAACCCCCATCTTCCAAGACTGGAACCCTGCAAGCTCCCTTCTCCTCCCTTTACTCAAGGTCTGCTGACCTGTGGGAAATTAAGCACTTCAGGAACAGCATCCCCTGCACCTCCAGCCCTAGCCCAGACATCAGCGTCCTCATGAAGCACCGGGTTCATGGGACGATGCTGCCATCTGATGGCACTACTATGCCATGCAATTCTTGAGAGCTGGGCTTGCTCACCAGGAAGTGCATTTCCTTCTTTCCAGGGTTTATTGATCCCCAAGCAGGGTACATGGATCCTGGGAGGTCAGATATCATCATAGCTGCTCATCCATAACTTCTCTGCCCTCACATCATCAAGTCCCCCAGTCTGACCCTAACCACCTCTATTCTGGACCTACTGGAGCTTTCAGTTCTTGGTTCCTCTGTCTCCCCTCCATCTCTCAGGCATCTCTCTCCTTCTTTCCTGATCCAGCTTAGGTGCCAAGGTCCATGATTTCAGTGACACTCTTAGCAGTACCTGACACTCCCTCGTCTCCTGGTGGTATGATTGACCAGTCCTGGGTGAACCCACCTACACCTGAACAAATGGGCTCCCTGGAGAAAGACACAAGCAGGGCCAGTGGTTCCACTCTGAGACATGGTTGTCAACCTCAGATGGGCCTTCAGGGCCCCCAGGAGTCTGTTCAGGTCTCCGCATCTGCCGGCTGCTGTCAGCCTCCTCCTCTAGTCGCCTTAAGCCTCTGGCCACACACCAGCCAGGTGGCCTCATCTCATGCCTACTATTACAGAGAAAACAGATGTAAACCGACTGGAACAGCCCCCTTTTCCAGTGCCAAATCTGCCTCCATCGGTCTTTGTTTGCTTTTTGTTTTTCTCTTTCTCTCCAGTTGTACCAGAGAAGTTGCCCCTTCCAAGGCTGGTCGCTTTTCTGGACTCCAGATTCCATCCCATCCTTACCTACCTGTCCAGGAGCCTGACTAACCAAAGAATTCTTATGATTTCTTTCTTTCTCTCTCTCTCTTTCTTTCTTTTTGTTTAAAGTCTTTCTATGGAAGTGTAACCTACATATAGACAAAAATACAAATCCTAAGTGTACAGCTTGATAAATGATCACAAAATGTCACCAGCACCTGAATCATTGTAGTAATTTAATTCTATCTTATTCCTTATTCTGAATCCCATGACATGATTTTTTAAAATCTTTGTTTTAATTTCTATTTACTCATCCCTCTACCATTTCCGTTTTCCCTCAGCTTTGTCTACATTTGCTTCTTCCTAGAAAGTCTGAAGAACTATTTTTAGTATTTCTTTTAATGTCAGTCTGTTAGCAACCAAGTCTCTTATTTTTTGTTCTTCTGGAAATGTCTTTTGAAGGATGTTTTCAATAGGTCTAGAATTCTAGATGGCTGGTTCTTTTCTTTCAGCACTGTAAAGATGTCATTCCATTGTCCCCTGTGTTCCACTGTCTGGAGAAGACAGCTATAAATTTTACTACTGTTCCTCTGAAGGTAAAGTCACTTGTTTTGCAGTGGCTGCTTTTCAGATTTTATCTTTGTCTTTGGTTGTAGAAGCCTTACTATGATATGCTTAGATGTGGATTTCTTTGTATATATGCTACTTGAGGTTCATGGTGCTTCTTGAATTTGTGTCTTGATATCTTTAGTCTGTTTTGGAAATTCTCAGCCAGCATTTCTTCAGATATTGCCTGTGCCCTATTCTCTCCTCCCCTTTTTGGACTCCATTTACACCTATGTTAGACCTCTTCACCCTAATCCAGGTTTCATATATCACTTGTGCTCTTTTCTGTGTTCTCCAGCATTTCTTTTCTTTGTGCTTCTGTCAGGATGTTTTCTGCTGACCTGTGTTCCAGTTCATTCAGCCCTCTCTTCCTCTGTCTCATTTCCTGTTAAACCCATATGTTAATTTCTTAATATCAGTCATTGTATTTTTTTCATTTCTAGAATTTGTTTAATAATTTTAAAGTAAATTCCAACTCTCTGCTAAAATTCCTTATCAAGTCATCTATTTTCTTGATGACATTAATCAGTTAAAGTTCATATCTTATAAGTCTAATAAATGGATAACCTCCACCCCCCATCACCATCACCTAAGAGGCCCTCGAGGACTGGAAGCTTCTTGACACTCTGTGGCCTCCTCCAGTTCCCAGAGGGCTCAGAGGGAGGATGTGCCAACCCTCTGGAGTCCTAGCCAAGGACCTACGTTCTCATGGGCCCTCCCTATGGGTGACATTTCTTTTCCTTTATCCTCCTCCTTCCTCATCTTCTAAATCATTTGATAGTTTAAACCTTTGATTTTCATTCCAAATTCATGAGACCAATATCATGAGTGGTCATTCATTCAAATTTGTATTCTATTCTCGAATTGCCTTACATTTGTTATGGCTTATTTATTTTAAAAAGTTACTAACCTCTCTTTTTTCTTTAAGTTTTAGATTTACAGAATAGTCCCCAAATAATGACAGCTTTCTCCACAGACACCTCACACCTGGGCTGCCCTATCACTCACGTCTCATGACTGTGGCACCCCCATCTTCAATAATATACTGACAGTGAGATGGGGGGCGGGGTGGGAAACCGGGGCCTGCTAGGCCAGGTCTTGGAGGCTTGGAAAGGGTGTCTGGGGCCCAACTGTGGTCCCTCACAGGGCTCAGGCATCAGAGGTGTCTCTCCAAGATTTATGCCAAGTCTTCCTTTGGGTCCTGGGACCCGCCCCACCACCGTCCTATTTCCCAGGGAGCCCAGGACCAGGCCAGGCGTCCCAGTGGCTGCTGGCACCCAGCCTGGGAATCCAGGCGCGTACGTGGTCGGGCACCACCTGGAGGTGCTCCCGAGCTCTGGCCGACACTGGCAGAGTTCCAGGAAGCCAGCGGCCTCTCTCAGGTGGACCAGATATTGGGTGGGGGACTTTGTACTGTTTAGAGAAGACTCAGCCCAGGCCTAAGGTGGGATGTTGTCAGGTGTGGGTGGTAGTTGAAGCTGTGGGTGCAGATGAGATAAACCAAGAGGAGCGGGAGGAGGAGGCCCAGAACACTAAGATTTAAAGCTTGAGTAGAAGAGAAAGCTTGCAGAGCAGACAGGGAACTGGGCAGAGAAGACGGAGGAAAGCCAGGAGGATGGGGGATCTGAGATGCTGAGGGCTAAGATGTGAGTGGAGGAGACTTCTCCTTAGCGTTCTCTACCTTCCCTGCCCAGCCTCCATTCTGTTTCCCTAGTTCAGGGAGGTGTCTCCTGTGTTTCAAAGCTCATGAAGAGACAGAACTTCTTTACTGCATGGAACAGGCTATCTGGTGGGCCTGGAAGCCAGGACAGGCTCATGCTTGGGTCCAGGCATCCAAGGATTCCCGTTTTCTCAAGGCCCAAGGAGGATCCCTGGTCTCCAGGGCAGGGAACCCAGGAAGGAGCCAGAATACTGGGCTCTAGTCCCAACCCAGGTAGAAAAGGTGCTCCCTGCCTTTGGGTCTCTGTTTCCCTACCTCTAAAGTGGGAAGGAGAGTCCCTTGTTCTGCCTACCTCCAGTGAGGATAGGGGGTTGATTCTGGAAGTCCAGGTGAGGGTTGGTGTGAAGGTGTTTGGGGGTAGGCCCCAGGCTCTGCCAATGTTAGGGGTGGTACAGGTTTGGGAGATGAGGCTGCAGCTGGGCTATGCCCCCCACCATGTGGGCCCATTGCATGAGCGCTGGAAGTCGGGAAAGGGCTCACTAGCATTCTCCCAGCTTTGTGAGCAGAAAACATGTAGTGTGTCACCAACATAATGCATGTGAAAGTACTTTGTGATCTCGGGCATCTGCTAATGCAAGGAGATATTCTCCTCTTCCTCACCTTCATATAAATAGAAGTATAGAGCTCAGAATAAGGGAGGTGATAGTGATAGTTCAGTAACACACCTGCTACTGCTGTTGATGCTGATGGTGACAAAATGGAAAAGGCCTAATACTTATTGTGCTCTTAACATTTACATTGATGATCTCTTTTAATCCTTGCAGTGAGTCTAGGAGGAAAGGCTGGTCATCTCCAGTTTGTTGTTGGACAACCTGAGGTTCCAGGAGTTTAAGCAGTTTGCTTAAGGGCACATGGAGAGCAGAGGGTGGCATCTGGGTTAAAACTCAGGTCAGGCACACCCTTAAAGCTGCACTGAGCTGAGGCAATGCATAATGTTGGCTTCTGTTTCCTGAGCCAGTGCCTGCCCTGTTTTCGGCACCCCACGCTGATTATGCTTCCCTTGTTAGAGTCGAGGAAATCAAGGCAGAACATGAGTGAGCAGACAGGGCCACAAGGAAGCTGAGCCTCACCAGGTGACGGGCTGGGAGCAGGTAGCTGCAAGAGTAAAGCTCCAGGGTGGCCATAAGAGCTGTTTCCAAATATTTGTACAGCTGTCATGAAGTGGGAGGCTTAGACTTATTCCTGTTGATACCTGTGTGTAAAATAAGCTCCTTAAGTGAAAATAAGTAAGCACTCAATAAAAGCCAGCTATTATTATTATTATTGCTATTAGGAAGTAGTGAGTCCCCCACCTCTGGAGGTATTCAAACAGTGACTGTGGAAAACCTGTGTCTCGGCCGTCTGGCATCAGATGAGGAGAGATTAGGTGGCAGCCAAGGCCCCCCACATCTGCCATCCTAGAAGTCTGTAAAATGGATCCAGGTGAACCCCTGTAGTGCTCAGGGGCGGCCAATACCCTGTGCCCCCTCTCCAGCTAATCACAATATTTACATCTGTCCCTGGGCACCCGGTAGCAGGGGAATTTAGGGGGCCTGGCGCCTGGCAGCCAAGCCCTGCCACAGGTTTCATCAGTCATAGAGAGGCTCCTGGGGAAAGGAGTAGCCCAGGCTAGTCCCGTGGAGGGACACTGGAGGGAAGGAGCTGGGGCAGGCACCACCATCCCCCTGATGCAACCTGGGGAAAGCAGTGCCTGGCAGGGGCCTCTGGGCTGTCTGTATAGGACCCTGTCTCAGCCAGTGAACCCCTGAACCAGAGCAGCTCTGCTTCAAAATCTTCTGCAGCTCCCCACAGCCCAGCATATCACAAATTGAATGGGTCTTATTTGACCCACACAGTGTTCAAAGAATTTGAGTTAACAAGAATGACTTGATGCAATAACCCTGGTTTCTGGTTTCTAAAGGCAGGAGGATGGCACAGCCCTGGGCACTCATTCCTGCCTGGCATCCGGGAGCTGAGTGGCAGGAACATTCCCTTTGGGTGGGCCACAGTCTCCACTCCTCCCTACTGCTCCCTGACACTGAGGCCAAATGGGAGAGGCCGTTAAGCAGAGCATTTATCTCACTGCTTCGCTCTAGTGCCAATACACTTCTTTCCGTGCTGCACACAGGAGTGGAAAGTGAAGGCTAAGATGCGCCGAGAAACCAGATGTTTCAAGAAACAGCTGAGAGGGCACCTTGCTTTGTGTTGATGTGGCTATCTCTCTCATTCACTGGCCCACCCAGCCTGGATCCTGGCGACATTTGCGTTTCTGGTGGACAGAGCCCTGAGGCTCAGCATTTGGGGGGAGCTGACCCCCAGTCAAGGAGCTAGAATGGGTGGCCTTGTAGGGCCTTCCCTGTGGCAGCCCCCAGCTGGATCCTGCACTCTCTCCCAGCCCACCGGCCCATTCTCCATGCTAAACCTCCAGCTGCTCATCCCTTGGACTAGCCCCCACTCCCCACCTCATCTCCTCCTGCCTAAATACCACCGACTTTGAAGGTGGGTCAGCTGGAACGACACTGTCCCTTCTTTGTGCCCCCACAGTGTGCTGTTGGGTCAGCTCAGGCCGTCTGCTACTTGGACCTGAGAAGTGGGGATTTACTTCTCATTCTGCTGTGAGCTCCTTGGGGGCTGGGTTCAGGTCTGACTCATGCCCCCACTCCCCTGACGCTGTGCCCACCTATGGATTAGATCCAGAAATGTTTATTGAATTCCCAGGCACCCCAGGAAGCTTCTTAGGCCGAGGAACTAGGATGGACAGGTTTAAGCCACCCTACAGTGAGGCCTGGGCCGGGCGGCTTGTAGTTGCTGGAATGGCACTGACTCCCTGGCACCCTCCCCCAGAGGACCCCTCTTGCACCCACCACAACTGCACACACACAAGTAGGGCCATCTCAGCACCCTGGCAGCCAGCGGCCTTCATATCCAGCTCATCAAAGGACATCAGCATCTTTTCTTAGCAAGTCATTTTAAAGAAGAAGGTTGCTGCAAACTTTTGCCTGAAAGTGACTCCCACAAAATGCATCGTTGAGAAACTGTGCTAAAGACAACTTGGGGAAGCCAAGCCCAGTGCTCTGTGATGTCACCTCCTCCCTAGAGCCTTTCTGGACCCCAAGCATATGGGAGCCCCACTGAGCTTCCAGGAGCAGTTGCTTGCCTGTTTGTTTATCCATCTACCCTCTAGACCAGGGGTCCAAGGATCCCTAGGGGGTCCGTGGAAAGATTTCAGGGGGTCTGTGAGCTTGAATTGAAAATTCAAAAATATATTCTTCTGGGGATGTGTTGGTGCGGGTGTGATGTATTTATTAAATAATACGTAGTACAGTATTGACTTACTAAGGGGTCCATGGTTTTCACCTGACTGGCAAAGGGGTCTGTGGAACAAAAAAGGCTAAGGACCCCTGCCCTAGACCGAGGACCCCTAGGGCAGTGGGTACTGCCAGGCCCTGGCACCTAGGGGTGACCATCCGTTTGCTGAGTTGGTGAACAGGAGCATGGAACCCCCCACTCCCCCCATGCTCATTTGAGTTTTGGAAAATCAGGACTGGGAGTTCCTGATCGCAAGCTCTTCCTATCCCTGGAATTTTCTTTCCAGCACAGGGATTGTGGTAGAAGCAGCATCCTTACAAGAGCAGTCACTCGAGTCCCCAGGGCCTGGTTCTAGGAAGCCTGAGTTGTTGGTGTGCAATGCCCGTGCCCTGTGCAGGGAGAGGCACAAGGGCTTGCTGGGAGGCTGGCAGGGAGGACGTCCTGCTGCTTGGCCTGCACTGGACGACACGGAGGCTTTAGTTAAAGATGAGGTTGGAGCTCCAAGATGGATGGAACTGAGCCTTAGCAACCGAAATGAGGCTGTCTTAGTATCAGCAAGGCATGGGAAAATTAGGGACCTCCAAAGAGACGTCGTTAGGGACCTGCTATCCAGCGGGGAGGAGGGTGTAGCAAAATGAATTTTGGAGCAGCTATTGGGAAAATAAAACTGCTTCATGTTTATACCTCAAGGGGTTTGAGACTCTTGGATCAAATCCAACATATTTAAATATTTACATGTATAAATATATGTTTGTATAGGCCTATATCTTCCTGAAAGGATATATAAGAAACTGAACAATTGCCTCTGTGGAAGGGGTCTGGGGACCGGGAAGAGAGTGGTTCTACTTTTCACCCATTCTTTTGTACTATTTAAATTATTTTAACCATAGGCATGTATAATACTTTCAATTAAAATGGGCAAAAGTTTTGAAAAATTAGCAAAGCAGAACTGGGTGAGGTCATCCTGTGTGTCACCTTAAGCCGCTGGCTGGGTTGGAGCTGATTTTCTCTTATAGCCTGGGTGAAGGAGGGGGTGGCCAGCTGCACCCCCCACCCAGGGTCCCTTCCTGGGCACCAGCTGGTGGTCTGGAGCTGGCGGTGCCCTGCCAGGCAGGCCTGCTGCTGGGCTCTGGGCCTCCTTTGTCGGCTCACTGCCCTAATCTGGCAGAACTGGATTGAGGAAGCCACCAGGCAGCCACTCAGGTACAGGGTTGGAACCAGCCCACCTTCTGCCTCCTCCTGGACCTGTGCAGAGAGGAGCGTCCAAGCAGGGGGCTGTCACATCCTGGCCTAGAACTAGGACCTCCCAAACTTCAGGGTTACACCAGCCAGAGGCCCCTCACACAGCGGCAGGTCCAAGGCCCACATTTTATGGTTAGGTACCCTGAGGCCCAGGGAGCAACAGCGACTCCCACTTCCCCAACAATCAGACTGGAACCCAGGCCCCCAGCCCAGAGCACTTTGCACCCCACCTGCTGCCCAAGCTGTGTTCAGGTGAGCTACCAAGGACAGGTGGCAAGGAGATGCCCTACCTGCCTAGCTGGCAGGCAGAGAGCAAGGGGTCTAAGTGGGCCCCCTTGACTCCTGGGGGGCTCCAGATAACCTGCCTGCCTGTGGGCTACTTGTATGAACCAGCTGCCCCACCCCTGGCTGCCCATGTCCTCCCTGGGCTGCTGCTCCCACTTCAGCACCTCCCCCCATCTCTACACACACACACACACACACACACAAAGAGCAGTCCCCTTCCTTGACTTCCCTGCAAACTCATCTCTGCTGGGAAGGCCTTGCTGACTGGCCCAATGGAAGGGACTGCTCCAAGCCCCCTGTGCCCCCAGGTAACGGAGCCTGTGGGTATGTATATATACTTGTGTATGTACATGTGCATGTCTTGCCTACCTACTCTGTCCCCCTCACTAGGCCATAAGCACCGTGAGGATGGACATGGCTTTTCCCTTGTCTTGGTACGTCCAGCAGAGGCCTGGCCCACTGGGTTCTGCCCACCCCCACGGGGATGGCTGGGTGATGCCTGGCACAGAGCCCCGAGCCACGTGTCCTGGAAAGTCGGAGCTGGCAGGGCCCGCAGGCACCACATAACTCAGGGTGTGAATAGGTTGAAAAAGGATTCCAAAGCCAAATACATCGGGGACAACTTGTGCTAAAACAACCACACAGCTTCTTCACGTGGGACTTCTCAGAGCCTTTAACGTGCAGGTGCACTGTGACTCTCCACAAGGTGGCCAGAGGGTGCTCTGACACCAAACCTAAGAGAGCACAGAATCCACTACAGAGCAGGGGATGCATGCTGGGAAATGCTGAGTCCACACTCAACTCACACAGGGGAGTCCCGAGTCCACGGGGCAGAGGGGGGCAGCTGGAACTGGGCTGCTGCTAGTCATACAGCACCTTTGTGCAAGTTAGAACAAGGGGTCCCTTCCTTCAGACACTTCCATCTGTGGGAAATTAACCACTAGTAAATGGATTTTATTAGAACAAGACCCTTTACTGCCATCTGCTGGAAACGCCTCGTGGTAAATATACAGATCAACAGTACTTTTGGGAATGCACCACCGTTAGATGTGGTGCCCTGTCCAGTGCACAACCTACCCAACCAGGCACGGCGGCCTTGGGCCCAAAGTCGCACGATCCCAGCCAACCCATCAATTCCCTTTCCACCTTCAGCCCCAGCCCCAGCTGAACTCCTCGGAGGCAGACAGGGCGGCTGAGGGTGTCATCTGTGTTTCCCTGCCCCTCCCCACCCCTCAGCCCACGGCAGGCTCAGATGACTGCCCTCGGAACACACTCCATAAATGCTCATGCCCTGGGAGCTCGGACTGGGAAGCAGGGAGCGGGATCCAGATGAGTTCTGGCTCTAACTTGCTGTGTGATTCCAGGGAAGTCCCTACCCCTTTCTGGGCCCATTATTCCTTCTGTAAAATGAGGCGGTTGAACTTGGACATTCCATGGGCCCAGTGAGCGCTGAATGGATAGTGAACAGCCCCCCTTCCTTGTGGAGTTTTGAGAAGGGCAGAGAGGTCAATCCGTATTGCTGATAGGAAGACAACAGACTACAACCTGGATTTTTTTTTATTAGACTAGGAAATATAATTTATTTCATAAAAATTAATTTTGTTACAATAGGAATGCTAAACGTTATTTACAGGCTGTAGTTTACAGAATAAACAGAGGTGGAGTTGGGGGGCCTCCCTGGAGGCCTGTGCTCCCCGGGCGTAAAACCATGTCCACCGCCCAGATGGGAGGCCAGCCCTTTGCCCCCAGGAAAGCTGCTCCCTGCTCCCAAGCTTCCGGTCACTCAGAGGGCCTGCGGAGGGAGCTGGAGGGCCTGGGATCCTCCAGGAGGTAGAGAGGGTCCCCATGTCCTCGAGAGGACACCTGCCCCCGAGTTCTGGAGCCTGGGGTACTGTGAGGGAGGAGGGCTGAGGGAGAGGCACATAGACGGTACACGACTGACCCTGTGGGCTCCGAGAGGACAGCAGACAGGCATGCCAACCCGCAGGTGTCCCGACCTGGACGTATAAGAGGGCACACCCATGCACACGTAGGTGCAGACACTTGGGCCCACGGAGACAAGCACATGCCCAGAGGCACACAGCACACACATACACACACACACACACCACACCCCAGAGAGGGGAGGGACCCCCACCCCAGCTGCATGAGGGCTGCACCAGCAGGGCTCAGGGCACCTATAGGTGCACACAGGGGCCGCAGGGGGGCTGCCGCTCAGGTCTGAACAGAGGGGAAACCTCTAATCCTACCACCCGAGGCGGGCAGGTTGGGGACGTAGTCACAGCAGCCCTGGCAGATTGATGGAGCCTGCAAACCCTTCTGGGCTTTTCTTAAAAGGCTGGACAGTTTGATCCCTCCCAGGAGCTCCAGCCAATTGGTTCTGGGCTCCAGGCCCTGGTACACAATTTCTGGAAATCAGATTGGAAACAGAACACGAAGGCTGGCCTGGCCTCATCCTTCAAGAGCTCTTGTCTTGGTGCCAGCAAGCAGGCTGCCATGGGGGTGGGGGCTGGAGAGGACAGCGTGTTTGGGTGGGGGTGGGGGGGTGGGGCCAGGAGCGGGGTGGCAGACTGAAGCCACCTTCTTCTTGGAATCCACTAGGGTATCCTTCAGAAGCCTAGAATTAGTGTGTCAGAAACCAATGTGGGCCTCAGACAACAGCCAGGGGGCTTCCTCGGTGTAAAAAGGCAACCCACTGTGGCAGAGCTGGATCTCGGCCTTGGGCCTCCAGACTCCCAGGCTGCAGGTGTGCATTTGGAAAGACCTGGACCAGAATGGTTGCAACAAGCCCCCGCCCCAGGTGGGGGGTAGTGTCAGGCTGCTCTCAAAGTCACAGGACAGACGCTTCCACCACGCAGGTGCAAAGGGGCTGAGGAGGCCAAGCCCACGGGGCCCGGCACCTTTGGGAGGAAGGCTGGCTGCCTGTGTCCGAGGCAGCACCCACCCAGGTACTGGGGTGAAGAGCCCTGTGCTCAGCCTGGGGGTCCAGATAGGACCCAGCCCAGGTGCAGGCCTAGTCCCCATGGGCGGCCCTGATGCAGGAATCCCCTCTTAAACCTCCCACAGGTCCTTGTCTGCCCGCGGCCAGCCCCCTACCCTATGGGAGGTGAGAATCCCCATAACCCATGAGCCCAGGGCAGGGAGGACAGGCTGGTGCAGCTGGTTGGGACGGCAGCCCTTAGGCCCACTCTCCCCTCAGGAGCACAGACTTTCAAAGGCCAGGAGGTGCCGAGGCTGGTCCCAGCGGCTGCTCAGAGACCTGCTAGGGCAAGCCCTGGGGACAATGCCCAGAGCTGTTGGGGGAAGCTGGCACTTGCCTGGCCTCGGTTGCCAAGGAGAGGCCTTTGATGAGTCCTCTGTGCTAGCTGCAAGAGTTCTTGGTCCCAACCATCAGCAGACAGCCAAAAAGGGGCAGGGGCTTCTCCCTCCCCACTTAGACCCTGCGGGCTCCTTGGAACTCTGTGGAACAGGCTGGTGGGGGCTGCCAGCCCCTCCAATCCAGCAACCCAGCTCTGTTCAGAAAGAACGCTCAACATCTCCCAGACTTCAGACAGAGGCCGGGGAGAGGATTAAAGGGAGGTGCCGTGGAGATGGGGGCTGGGAAAACAGCTCTCCACCCTTCCTCGGCAGAGGGCTGACTGCTCACAGGGTCCTGGGAGGACAGGCTTCTGCAGTTACAGATGCTCTTAAATCCATCCCTCCTGTTTAGAGAAGGAGAAACTGAGTCTGGGAAGGGTAGATTCTGGATTCCTGGGCACCAGGAGAGTACCAACCTGTCCCAGTCCATGTGGTCTGGTAGCCAGAGAGGGGTGCAGGGAGAGTGTCATGGCTGGCCTCCCAAAAAGAGTTGTCCATGGGGGACCCCCTCTCCCACGTCTGATCTCTGCCTGAGCCCCATTTTAGTCTGGTTCCACGCTCCCTCTCTGGGAGCCTCCAGACCATGACATTGGAAACATGCTCCCTGGCACACAGCTGGCCTGGCCACATTTTCCATTTCAGCACTTGTTAATCCGGGCTCCCTGGAGTCCTAGTGCTCCCCAGAGGAGCCCGAGGGGCAGCTGCCTGGAGCTGCAGGAGGGAGGCCCTCACCGCACCCCAGCCTACAGTGCTACTTTGCCTCTGCTTAAAATCTCTGAAGGAAAGGGTACCACAGCTAAAACCTACTCTGACCTACTCCAGTGCAGCTGGGGAAACTAGGATCTTCCTTGTTGGAATTTAGTCCAAAACAGATTCATCAGGAGCGAGGTGTTCCCTGGTCGGTCTTTTACTCCCTGGCACACGCACACACGCACACTTGACACTCCTGGCCGGAATCACGAGCACATCCACTCTCAGCCACTCAAGAAAAGAGTTTTCTATTTTTTGTGTGCATGTTTTTCATTTTCTATTTTTTTCTTAAAAAGGACTTATCCAAATATCTGGATAATAAATCATTTGCGTTTCCTAAGAAACTGGGTTTTTCTTTTCCCTTGTGGTTTTGGTGTTTTTCTTCTTCTCTGAGCCTTACTAGCAGTCTGAAGCTTTCTTTCTTTCCATTTCCTTTTTTCCTTTTGGACAGGAGAAAGCAGTTTGTCTGAATTGTACTTGACTCTTCAAAGAGTAAAGTGGTGTGGAAGGAGAAGGGGCTTAAGGAGCAAAGAGAAATCAATAATGGAGGAAGAAAATGAAGAGCACAATGAAAACAAAACGTAACCTAGAAGTCCCAGGGCTGAGGGTGGCAGGTGCGTGGGGGGGGAAGCACCTCCTCTGCCCCCCATCACCAGAGCCCTCTGCCCCACCTCCGTCCCTGCACAGACGGTCCACCCAGGAGGGAGACGGGCTGGGGGAGGAACCCTCGGTCCTCTCGACAGCAGAATACATGGATTGATCTAAGGCTGGTCGTGGTCTGAGGGTGGGGGCAAGAGGGGGAGGAGAAGGAGAGGGGCAGCTCTGGCTGGGAGCAGTGAGGCGGCAGGGGCCAAACTTCCCCATCAGGAGGCTGCCCCGGGCCTCCTGCCGGTCCCTGCCAGCCCGCGGGTCCAGGGCAGCTCAGCAGTCCCCGTCGGTGGCCATGGCCACCAGCATCTCACTCTTGCCCATCTCCTCCAAGGCACTCGCCAGGCTGTTGAGGTCCCCGTCGTCCTGCTGCAGAGCTTCCCAGAGGTCCAGGATCACACCCGTGGGGCTCGCTTTGGTGGCGAAGTAGTTCAGGTACCTGCCGGAGGGAGGGAGGGAAGGGGGCATTGGGGTCCTTGAGTGTGCAGCACCTCCCAGGAGCCTGGGGCTGGAAGCAGTGCCAGAGAGGAGAAGACCAAACCCCAGCTCCTCTGCTTCCAGGCTGAGTGGCCCTGGGCAAGTCACCAGAGCCTCAGTCTGCCCATCTCTAAAGTGGGAATGATGCCACTCACCTCCCAACATGCAGACAGGACCCGAGGTCATTTAAGGTAAGGGCCTAGCAGGTGCTTTAAGGCTGCTGTCCTGTCCATCATCATCATTCACCCTCATCCTCATTGTTATTATTGAAATACACCAGCACCAGGAGAGACCGTCCCCACCTAGCACTCCCTTCTCTTTCCTTCCTCTGCTCTTTGTTCCCTGACTGATCCCACCCTCTGAACTCCTCTGATAACAGGAACAGAGGCTTAGACATCTTTGTAAATTCCACCATTTCTAGAAAGGGGTCTTGCACATGGCATCTGCTCAGTAGTTTACCAAATGGTTTTTCGATGAGTAAAACATAATACTATTATCATTGCCATCATAGTTATCTAGCAGCTTAAATTCCCAAAAAGAGTTCTGACGCCGAGGTGTGTTCTTTTACTGAGCAAGCATTTGCAGAGCCTGGGTGCTGGCAGGGAGCTGGAGAGCTGGTGCTGGTCACCCCTAGCCAGTGCTCCGGCCTTGTCTGGTTCGTCCCAGGAGATGGTCACCGAGCACTATTCCCACGTAAGGGAGAAGGGCTGGGCTTGGAAAGTGGACTGGCCTCTCAGCCTGCCTGGCTCGCAGGCCAGAGCTCTGAACCAAAGGAGCAGGTTTCTGCGAAGTACACGCCTAAACCTGATCTCCCATTTCTTCCCCAGCTGCGTCCCAACCCGTACCCATCTCGCAGCCTTCCCCAGCTGGGTATATGGCAACTCCAAGGGCTTTAAAAGGCTTGCCTTGCCCTGCACAGGCTGGCTGCTAGCTCTCTGACCTCATCTACCCCTTCCTTGGGCTCATGCCACCCCACCTACCCAGTCCATCAGGTATGCTCCTGCCTCAGGGCCTTTGAACTGGCCACTTCTTCTGCATGGAGCTGCTGCCCTAGATATTTGCTCAGTGTTTCTTCTTTGTGAGGGTGTCCCTAACCCTCCCGTTGCAACCTCACATTTTCTACCCTAAGCAGCCTGTTCTCATCTGACACTCCTGCCCCGACATTACTGACGGGCCTTGGTCATTGCGTCTCCCTCCACTGGGGTATAATCTCCACGGGACCAGGGTTTCCATCTGTTTGTTTACTGCAGTAACCTCTGTGCCTAGAATGGTGCCTGGCACACAGTAGGTGCTGGCACACAGTAGATACTCAACAAATAATTCCTGGATGAATGCCTGCTCAGACGCATCCAGCCCTGGGCACCCGAACCACCACTAAGAGGATCCTGGTAAGAACGGCTGGGACTCCTCGACCCGGAGGGGCCGTGGAAATAAAACAGGGACTCCAGAATCCAGAGGGGCTGACTGTAAGCCACAGAGCATCTGACGTGAGCTTCTGGAAACCAGAGGATGCCAACGGGAGGCACGTGGGCCAGCAGTGGTCAGCAGGCCAACACGTACCGGTCCATGGACAGCTTCTGCGCCAGTAGCCGCCAGTCGTTGCCCCGCGAATTGGGGGCATCAAGGCTGTTGCAGATCTTCTGGCGGATGGAAAGCGGGATCTTGAAGGCATAGGGTCCCAGCTGGGTGGTGACAGCGCTGCTGGGGGCTGAGCAGAGGGCGTCCAGGGAGCCGGCGGCCGTCTGGAAGGGCGGGACAGGGGTGAGGGGGGCAGAGGGCTCCCGGGGACTGCTCTGGGCACCTGTCCCTCTAGCCTTCCTGCTCTGGGATGGTGAGCTCATCGAGGCTCAGAGTCGCCCTTGCCTCCTCCGGGCAGGCTCTGAACACTGCTGGGCTAACGCTGGGCAGGCCCGTGCTCATGAAGCCAGACAGAGCCTCACACACAGCCTGACCCCACACAGACCCTTTTACACATGTGTGGAAACTGAGGTCTAGATGGGACGAGACTTGCCCAGGGCCACACAAGTGAGTGGCGGGGCCAGTGCTCTTCTCCCTGCACCACGAGGTGGGCGTGGCCTTCTCACCCTGGCTTGCCTGGCATTCGTAAACCTCAGTCTGGACCGAGAGGGGCTGAGAGTTGCACCGACCTGTGTTCCAGGCCAGGTCTTGCCCTCACCTACCACGTGACCTCGCCCTCCCTAAAGCCCAGTCTCTCACCCACCAGGTGGGGACCAGCCTATCTGTCTCCCCAGGTGGCTGTGAAGATTCCATGAGGTAATGGAAATTGCCGGCATATCCAGACACACGGTCATCCTGTAGTCAATAGGAGCTGTTACCAAAGAATGCCTGGGTCCTCCCCCAGACTTGGGAGGTGATGGCGCTCTCACCAGGTGAGGCTGGGGCTGGGTCCTCACCTCCACCAGTGTGGTGTGCAGCTGGAATATTTGGCCTTCCCCCTCCACCTGCCGCACGCAGATCTTGCAGGTGAGCTCCGTGGAGGCCAGGCTGTGCCTCTCCAGGGTGAAGGTGCAGTGCAGGGCCTTCTGGCTGCCACTCCAGATGTGATAGAAGGGGATCTCCTGCGGGAGGAGGGCGTCAGGGCTATGGAGGGGAGGCAGCCTTCCTGCACCCCGCCCGGCCTGCCCTGCCCTCATGGGG
Source organism: Tolypeutes matacus (assembly GCA_026826555.1). NCBI lineage: Eukaryota > Metazoa > Chordata > Mammalia > Cingulata > Chlamyphoridae > Tolypeutes > Tolypeutes matacus. The sequence goes on along the minus strand of JAKSZT010026914.1, from coordinate 13,643,509 downwards.
AACTGAGGGTGAGGGAGGGCAGGGACCTGTCAGGGAGTCAGCTGAGGCCTCGCCACCAGACGGGCAGAGGGTCCCAGAAGGGAGCAGAGAAAGGGGGTGTGTGGGAGACTGAGGCACAAGTCTGAATGCTGAGTGTGCGGGTGTGTACCCTGGGCCAGAAAGACCTCATGGATTCAATGGTGACACATGGCTGGGTGGGGCAGGGGATGTAACCACCAGAGATTAGGGTGGGCAGTCTGGCCAGGTGTGCACACCCTGATAGATGGGGAGGCTTCTTTGAGGATGACACGTATAGGGATTTGTGCATGGGACCGGGGTGTGTGATGCAGTGGAGGTGCATTGTGTCTGTCCATGGCACCGAGCCTGGGGCTGTGGCCAAGGATGACTCGGAGTGTGGAAAGCGGGGAAGGAAGGCGACAGAGATGGCAAAGAGAGAGACACTAGGGAGGGGCGAGGCTGCAGGACGCAGGGAGGGCAGGGGATTCGTCTTCCCCGGCCAGTCCCCTGAGTGGCGCCCCCACCTCCATCCCTCCCGCTCCTTCGGCTGGGCCCTCACCTGGTACTTGGCCAGCAGCTTGCTCCTCCAGTGGGCGTGGGGGAGGTCGTGGAGGGAGAGGCGCAGGTTGTGGTAGCTGTCCTTAAACAGCAGGGGTTTGGGCTCCTCCACCAGGTAGCCACCCAGGGTCCGCTCCAGCTCCAGCACCTCCTGTGGGCCGGGGGCAATGGGAAGGGAGAGCCTGTTACAGCTGGCCAGTGAGCTCTTTGCTGCTGCAGGCTAGAAAGGGAGTGGGTGGGGAGGACAGGCAAATGCAGGCGGAGGGAACCAGGCTGTAATATGATGGGCAGGGGCCCATCTGGGCACAGGGCTGGGCATTTGTTAGGTACTCCCAGCAGCAACAGAAAAATGGATGGCTGGATGGACAGATAGCTGGACAGATGGAAAGATTAATGGATGGATGGATAAATACATGGGTAGATGGACAGATGGATGGAAAAATGGCTGGTTGGCTAGAAGGATGAAAGGAAAGACAAATGGATGGATGAGCAATGGCTGGATGGACAGATGAACTGTTGACTGAATGGGTGTAAGGGATAGACAGATAGAAAGTTAGAAGGATGGACGGATGGATGGATGGATAGATATGGGCTGAATAAAGAATAAACATGTGGCAACTTCCTTCTTGTCCCTTACTTGATCTTCACTCTTTTCTCTGGCCAAATTTGGACATTACTCAATGTCTCAGGATCAAGAGATCATTTCCCAGGAGCCTCCAACCCCATTATGGGCATCCTGGAATTTCAGGCCACCTTCATCCCAGCAGGAGGCACTCACTCTCCCACTGGGGCTTTTCATCCATGTTGCATCAGGCTGCGATTTGGAGTTTGAGACGAGTCACAAGATACTGGGAGACAAAGGAGCTGGAAGGGACCACAGAGCACTGATGGAAGGGCGCATGGAGCTGTGGGAAATGACTGGGAGGCTTCAGGGAGGAGTGGATGGAAGGACGGAGAAGGGATAGGGCCTTAAATAGGGCCACGTATTGGTATTCTTCCAGGGTTAAGTTAGGATCCGACTGAGGTCCTGGGAACTGGGAGAGAAAGCTGGGGATGGAATGCACAGGTACTTTGAGGCTGGGGGACACCATGGAACTATCTCTGGACACCTCATGCTCTAGATGTTAAAAAATAGATCCCTCCCCTTCCTTCCTCCATGCCCTAAACCACTCCCATTTGCCATGGTCTTTCCCTCACTTAGGAGCATCACTGTCCATTCTTTTGCTTAAACCAGGCGTCTGGTCGCCAGCCCTCTCCCTGCCCCTCCCATCAATCACTGGTTCTGCCCATTCTACCGAATGAACGTGCAGTGCCCAGCCTCTCCTGTCCTTGCTGCTGCCCCTGCCTATCTCCTGGAGTCCACCCAGCTTTCCACCTGGCCTCTCTGCCTCTCATCTAGGTACTCCTGCAGAGCCACAGAGATCTTTCTAAAGAGCACCTGAGACGGGTCTCTTCCAGTTCTACCCCCTTTCCCACTGGATAGATTCCAAATAGGCAGAGGGTGGTGGGTGACTGGAAGGTACTGTGAGCTTGGGGGTGGGAGCATGCTGGCAGCTGGGGGTGATGCAACCACAGCCTGCCGAGGTTGTTTGGGCACCTGTGGCCTGGGCCTACCTTTAGTGCTATGGGCGTGTCCTCCAGGCAGTAGACCCTGAGGCTGTACTCCAGGGAGGTGCAGAGGGCAGGAGCGAAGACGGCGAGCTGGAGCCGCTTGACTGCGGAGTGGGAGTAGGACTCGCCCGTGAACACGTAGGTGCCTAGCTGGTCCAGCAGGATGTGGCAGGATCTGGCTTCCAGCTGGCAGTAGCAGGGGGTGTTCAGGGTCTCCTCGTCCAGGGTCACCACCTCCTGCAAGGGGAGAGCAGGGGTGGGGTGACAGGTCGCAGTTAAGCCCCTGGAGGGGTCCATCCCGGCTCCCCGCCCCCCAGGAGAGCCTTGGCGCCTCACCTCCCAGTGGCCCTGGTGGGCCTGCATCTTGAGCTGGAAGATCCAGTCGCCGGCACTGACCTCAGCGCAGTGGGGCACCGTGAGGATGACGGGGCGGCACAGCAGGAGGCCCGTGGGCCCACATGTCACCGAGGGGCTCAATACTGTCTGCGTCCCTTCCAACAGGGGGCTGCAGGCAGGGCGGGGGGCGGTGAGAGGAGCCCGGCAAGGGCGCTGCACTCGTGCCGGGCTCACGCTGGGGGATGGAGGGCAGGGCTCCTCACCCTCGGAGGGCCAGGAGGGTGGGGGAGAGGCGGAGGCGACGCCACAGACCACGAGGCTGTTTCCAGGTTCGGGCTGTCACAGCGCAACATTCTCACAGCTAGAGCTTTGCTCACATTTGCAAAGGTTCTGCACCCTTTGAACGTTTCTGATAGGTGTTGCTAAACTACTCTCAGAAAGTGTATACCAATTTACACTCCCACCAACATGCCATGGGGGCGGGGGGGATGTTTCCACGCTCTTGCCAGCTCTGAGGTATAATCATTGGGAAAAAAAAAAGTCTTTTTGTTAAGCAAAAAAAAAAAAAAAAAAAAAAACCAACAAAAAAACTTCCTTATATCTTATGGCTTATTTAATTAGCATTTCTTTGACTGTAGATTAGGTTAAACGTTTTCTCATAACCTAATAGGCCATGTGTGTATATGTGTGTGTGAGTGAGAATCACTTGTTCATATGCTTTGCTATTGAGATGTTGAATTTTTTCTTATTGGTCTATAAAATCTCTTTATATAGTAAGGCTATTAGCTCTTTGTCACTTCTAACCAGTTTGTCATCTGCCTTTCAATTTTATTATATATTACGGCAGGTTTGCAAGACTTAAATGTGGACCTAGTAAGACCTTTCAATGGTTTCCTCTGAGGCCTCTGGATCAAGCTTAGAATGGGAGATGGCGATATGGGGACCCCAGAGGGGCAGCTCTGTGGGAGGAGCCACAGGAGGAGGGAGAGAGGAGGAGGGGCCGCTGGGGGTGGGGCTGGGGTCTCTACTCACAGGGTGTTTTCTGCCTTGTTGATGAGGAGGTACATCTCGTAGAACTTGCCCTGGGGAATGGCTCCATTGGGCACCAGTAGGCTGACCCCTGGGGGAAAAAGGGAGGTCACCAGGGAGGGGCTGGAGTGAGTCCAGGAGTTTTGGAGAGCAGGCACTGGTGGGATGAGCCCCCAGCTCAGGGCAGTGAGAGAAAGACCTCTCCTAAGCTCTAGGGGGTTAGCAGCAGGTTATGGGGAGAAGGTCTGGGGACTGAGAGCGGGGAGAGGCCAGCCTACCGGCCACAGCCAGCTCGTCCAGTACCAGGGGCCTCTGGCATTTCTGAGGGAGTAGACATGGACAAAGCCTTGAGCTTGAAGGCCCCAGTTCCAGCTCTACCCCTCGCTCAGCGTATGATGCTGGGAAGCTATAAAGCGCTGGCTCTGCCAGCCTGAAAAGTGCACCCCTGGCTTCTATAGTCAAGGACAGTTGTTGCAGGGGTATTTCCCACTTAACAGATGAAGAAACTGAGGCTTAGCCAGGTGTGTCTAAGGTCTCCCTGCCCTAGTGGAGGGTAGGGCAGGTCTAAACCCAGTTCTCCCATCCTGGCATCTCTTTTTATAGTTACTTCTTCCCCAAGGCCTCTATTTCTCCATCTGTGAGATGGGATTGGGGAAGCCCCACGGTCTGCTGGCTGGGTGTCAGGGCTGTCCAGAAAGGGTGTGTGGAGGGGCAAGCAGGCAGGGGCGCACCTGTGCCAGGGATGCTGAGCCTCCCGCCCAGGCAGCCAAAGGTGCCGCTGACGCTGCTTCCTGGGTCTCGGGGCAGGCCCAAGAGCTGCTGGGAGCCAAGGCTAGCACTGCGCAGATGCAGGAAGTGGGTGTCTCGGGTGAAATCGCCAGGGTACGTGCCAGGCGGCAGGACCTCCAGCAGGTCGGCCCCATCTGGCAAGCCAGGCCCCGAGCCCATGGTGCTGGAGCTGTAGACCTTGATCTTGAGGCTGGGCAGGGGGTCCAGCAGGGGCGAGTTGGTCATGGGGATCTTGTCGGCCGAGTCCTGCAGGGCATACACAGGCCCGCGGTAGATGCTGGCACTGGCGGTCAGGTCGGGAGGCACAGATGGGTGCAGGAGCTGTGGGTTGTCTGCAGGATGGGGGTGACAGTAAGGCCCAGCCCCATTCCCTGCTCCTGCTGGAGCCCTCCTGTTGCACAATCCCACCCAAATGCCCAGCTGCCAAAGGATCAACTTCCAGGATTTCTCCAGCCTGGGTCCCTCCCCTTCTTTTCTTCCTTTCTCAAATTCATACTCAACCACGCAGTTACTTCTAGAAGAAACTCCGATCTGATAGAGTTCTGGCCTGGCCAGATGCCATGCCCCTCTGAGTCCCCCGCCCCCACCCACCACCCAGGCATCCCTGGGTCCTTACTTGGCCTTGCTGTCTTGAAGTTGACTGGGTGGAAGCCGCCGGTGAGGGCAGCAGATGAGTCGGTGATGTCAGTGTCCAAGTCGCGGCAGCTGCGGCGGTACACCACCACCCCGACCGCCATGAGGACCACCACAACCACGAAGATGGACACCACGAGGCCTGCGTACAGTGCCACATCCCCTGAGGCCTCCAGGACTGCGGGGACAGGAGGGGCACATGAGGGGCAGGGGCAGAAACCCCAGGGATCCCCAAGGCCTTGGACAGAGCATCCGATGCAGGCAGGAAGGTACTGCTGAACGGGCTCACTCGGCGGGGTGAGCAGATGGTGCTGGATGGGTTCTAGTCTGAGCCCCGCCAGACAGGCTGGGTGACCCCAGGCAAGCACTGGAACCTGTCTGAGCTTCAGTCTCTTTATCAGTAAAACCCCTGCTCTGCTTCCTTCCTGGCATGGCAAACAACACACGTGATGGCCTGCAAGGTACATCCATGGGTCACATTTTCCAGCATGATCATTCCCAGGAGCCAACTCATGGTTCACTGCTGAGTAGGAGACAGGAGTCTGTGGCTCAGTTCCTGGGGCCACCCGCCTTGTCCTGCCAGAGCTGGGATTTAAACCTACACAGCCTCACTCCTATCCAGCAGCAATTTCCTAAAGGCCCCAGCTCCCAGAAATCTTTGCAAGTAGCCGTTCAGGACCTCTTCTTCCATTCCATGCTCAGAGAGTGGGAGGTGGAGGCGGAGGGTGAGCAGGAAGAGTAGAAAGAGTTGCAGAGTGATGGGGGTGGAGAAGAGGTAAGCAGGGAGGGGGAGTGGGGTCAGGGAAGCAACCCACAGCTGCATGACCCTCTCCTGGGCAGGCAGGAAGGCACCCAGCTCTGGGTGGGGGGCAAGGTCGGCTGTTGCACAGCTGGATGTAACTGTAGAGGGCCAGGCAGAAAGGTGTCAAGTTCAGAGAGGCAGGGTCTAAAGTAGGGTTGTCCAATGGAACTTTCCTTGATAATGGAAATATTCTGTACCTGTGCTGTCCAATACGACAGGCAAGAGCCACTGGTGGCTGTTGAGCAGCTGGACTATGGCTGGTGAAACTGAGGAGCTGAGTTTTAAAACTGACTGTTTCAATTAATTTAAATAGCCATATGTGACTTGTGGCCCTGTAGTGATCAGCTCAGATAGAGCTGAGATGGCAGCTGCCAAGATGGCTGCTCTCCCCTGCATGCTTCTCTTGGGAGCTCCAGGAAGCCCCTGCCCACTCTCTCTCCTTGCTAAGGGTCCTTGGAGAGGTAGCCTCCTCTCCCTGTTGGAATTCTTCCAAGCTCCACTCCCTTGGGGTGTCCGGGCCTTGTGACAAGACCTGGGCATGGCTCTCGGCCCCGAAGGTCCGCCCACTCCCGCCACCTGTCTGGGCCCCTCTGACTCTCCTCAGCTGCTTCATTCTTGGGGTCCCTGAAGGACCCTGGCTCCCAGCTCTCGGGGGACCCTCCCAGGGGAGGCTCTCCCTCTGGATCTCCTCACTAACCACTGGGGGGCCCTTGCCTGGTGATTTATAATCTCTAATTAGTCACCAGCCTGGCCCCCTGGTAAGTTGGGCCAAGGACCTCACTGCTGGTTTTATGACTCTAGAATTATATGGAAATTGTGGTTTAATTACCACAGGCCAATCTGCTGAAGTGGTTTTATTGCTCTGGGGTAAGTGCAGCAACAGCACGGCCCTGGGGCCACGAGGACAAGCCCCTCGGGGGATGATGTAGGGCAGCGGGTGCCTGGAGACCTTAGGGTGGCTTTGGTGTGGCTGCTGAGGCCACAGAGAGGGGCACTGGGGGTGGGCAGTTGTGGGGCTAGCCCTGTTTGAATACACCAGGGCATGGGGCTAAGGGCACCAGCTTTGGCCACAGAAATACGTGGGTCAAGATCCTGGCTCTGCCACCTCCTACTGGGCTCTTCATCTCTCTCAGACTCAGTTTCTTCTCCTGAAATGGGAGCAAAAAGGTCCAAGGCCCTTCCTGTTGGCCGAGAGTCTGCCTATCTGCATGTGATGGAGGACATGGACGCACGCAGCCCCGGAGGCCCTGCCCTGCGCCCTGTGCCCTGGAAAAGCCAGCCCAGGAGAACCAGGGATCCCACTGAGGAAAGAGAAGAGCCAAGAAATGGGACTTACGGTGGCTTTTGGGGTCGCTTAGAATTTTCTTATCTGTCAGGGAAATAAAGGGAAAGACAATGACACAAGTGGCAGGAAAAGGTAGCAGAGAAGGTGATGGGGAAATGGTGAGGATGAGCTGATGGATGTGGGATGGGGCGGGCTGAGCTCTGAGGTCAGAGGTGGCGGGGGGGGGATGTCCCATACCAGGCTCTGAGCCCCCTCCTGCCCTCCCGGGACTCACTCTGCATGCACAGCCCATCCGTGCAGTTCTTGGAGTCGAGCAGCGTCCCGCTGCAGTCGCGGCCTCCGTTCTGAGGCGGGGGTGCCATGCACTCACGGCTGCGCCAGTGGGCACACTCGGTGCTACAGGCCGACCACTTGCTCCACTCGGTCCACGCTCCGTCTACTGTAGGTGCCATGGCACACGCCCCACGGGAATGCAGGCGTGCACACAGACACGTGCAGACGTGCACATAGACACGTGCAGACATTCACAGGGATATGTGCATATGTGCACAAAGACATGCACACAGACATGCGCACACAGAACACAGTGATGCACCAACACACACACATATGCACACACACGCACGCCATGGCAGCAAAGAAGAACCCACGACACATGCAGCCCACACAGGGAAATGCACATCGTAGCCACACAACCCGTGCAGACAGACGGCCAGACACACCAGGCGGACAAAGAGAACCCAAATAAGGCCCCACACAGATACAGCCCAATGCATGATGTACCCCAAAGTCACAAACCCAGGGTAAAAAAGCACCACACCATTCATACAAATACACGACCAGAGGGAAAGGAGCACGGTCAAGCAAAGGCGAGCAGATGGAGACACGGAATAAGACAAAGATAAAAAGAGAAGAGGACTGTTACGGGACTAGGGTCCGTGGCCTGGGCATGGCTCACTTATGTGCAGGAGCACAAGCTCTCTCTGACCCTGGGCAGCTGGGGGGCCCTGGCCTGGGGGACAGAAGAGCCCTGGCTGGGGGCCAGGGAGCAAAGTCTGCCCCTCTGACTGCCACTCAGAGCTCCTGTGTCTGGCTCCATCTCTCCAGCAGCCCAGGGCAGGGCCTGGGTTGGGGCCAGGACTGAACAAGGGGTCAGAGGTCACAGCATCTAGTCCAGCCTGGTCAGCCAGTTGAGGGGGCCCCTGGACAAGCACTCTGCTCTCCACGATGGGGAGATAATGACCATCCTGACTCTGGCAGATGCCACAGGAGGCAGAGATAGGAGTTGGGGTGGGGCTGGGCATGGGCAGGGTGCCACCTGGCCAGTTGCCCTTACCTGGGCACACGGTGGTGCAGGCGGTTTTCTGGAAGGCCTGGCCTTCGCAGAAGGCTCCTCCGTTGAGTGGGGCAGGGTTGGTGCAGGTCCGCGTGCGCTTCTGCCAGCCGCGGCCACAACGGTTGGAACATGGCGACCACTCTGCCCAGCTGGACCAGCCGCCGTTCACTGCAGGGGCAGTGCTGTTACCCGGCAGGGCTGGCCCTGGGACCCTTGGGCCCCCCAAGCCCCATCCCTAGGGGCTGCCGAGGCCCCTCCACTCAGGCTGAGCACTGCCTAGTGAGGCCCCTCCTGCCTGCAGGGCTGGGGCTCAGCCGCCAATGGGCTGGCCTGGGTGGCCACAGGTTATGCCCTGCCCCCGTTCTATGACGGCACAGGGATGGACCCCAGGACAGCCCTCTTTCTTGTAGAAAGCCTCCACAGTTGTCTCAGCTGTGGCTCTGCTCTTCCTACCCATAAGACCCAAGGGGACAGCAGCGAGCAGCTTACACGCCTGGTAGGACAAAAGGCTTGGGTCTGGGGGCTACCGACAGGGCCCTCCCCCAGCCCCCTGACACCAAGAGATAGGTGAGGGGCCTAGAGAAGCAGGGAGTACCTGATTTGGCCACTAAGTTTGCTGTGTGACCTTGGTCAAGCCCCCTGCCGGCCCCCGCCAGGTCTCATCTCCCCACCTGTTCAGGAGGGGTCCGGCCGGGCCCCAGGGTGGGGCAGGGGCAGGGAACACGACTGCCCCAGGGCTCTCTCCTCTCTGCCCTCCGCCTCTGCCGGCCCCTCCAGCCCTGTCCCCCCGCACCGTAGACGATGACCGTGGCGGTCGTGCTCCGGCGCTTGGCCACGATGTTCTTGGCCACGCAGGTGTAGTTGGCTGTGTCCGACAGGCGGGCCTGGCGGATGATGAGGTTGTGGTCAATGGTGAGGAGGAAGTTGGTGTCCTGGGTGGGGTCGATGATGTCCTCGTTCTTGAGCCACTCCACCTGAAGGAGTGGGGTTGGTGGGGTGGTGGTGAGGGCCCTGTGCTGTCACCTGGCACCCCAGGGAGTGGGTCCACACATGGAGGGGAACGGGCACATTTAACCAGAGCTGTCTCCCCCAGCTCTGAGGTGGGGTGCTGGCGAGCCCCTGCAGGGTTGCTGTGAGGACCAGCAAGGGTGTGTGGCGAGTGCCCGGCTGTGGGGGAGCCCGGCAGGCGGCAGCTGGCACATAGCACGTCTGGGCCCATTTTCCAGATGAGAGGTGGATTAGGGGAAGGTGAAGGGATTAGTGCAAGGTTTTGGGGCCACATCCTCAGTTCTAGAGCAGACCCCCACTGGCAAAAGCTGAGATGCTTCCCCATGCCCTACTTTGATTCCCGGACCAACAGTGCAGGGGCTGTAAGTGGGAGAGAAGTGTGTCTGAAACACGGCCAGGGGTGGTGAGAAGGGTCTGAAGACCTTGTGGGGAGGGGAGGGGAGCGACCAGCTTTGAGGTGAGCACACACACGGACCACACATTACGAGGTCCCAGGGCTCCTAGGGTTCTGGGCGGGGTGGGGAGATGGTGTGCACAGCCCACAGGAATGTCCCTTGCAGGAGCCTGGGCCTGGAGCCTGCTCCAGCTCTACTCCTGTCCATGGGGCTCGCGAGTGGTGGGCCCAGCCAGGACCTGGCATGTGCTAGGCTCAGCAGACGGTTCCCTGTCTAAGCCTCGACCTCCCCACCTGGAGGGGGAGGCTCTGGGAGGCTGTGATATCCTGCTTGGCATCCCCCAGGCCCAGTGTTCCCCAAGTCCCCCCTCACCTCAGCCACAGGCACCCCTTCTGGAGGGCGGCACTGCAGGAGCACCTCATGGTCCAGGGGCACCTCCTTGCCCAGAGGCTCCTGATCAAAGTTCTTGCGCAGGTCTGGGAGAAGGGAGAGGGTCCCAAGGCTCAGTGAGAAGGGCAGGGCGGGTCCCTGCAGCAGCAGAGCTGGAGCCTGAAGTACCCCCTTTAGCCACTAGGTGGCAGTGCACACCAAGGGAATGGCTCATGGGGGCCCCTGGCCTTTACCTGGGGAACTTCCTCGCCTTTCAAAGGAGGGACCTTACCAGGTGGAGCTGGGGAACAGGATTCCTCTCTGACTCTGGGGGCCTGAGCACATGGTGACCCAGTATAGATGAGGAGGCTGACAGCTTCATTATACAGAAGCAGCTGAAGGAGGAGGGTTAGAAATCCCGGGGCCGGAAGTGACCGGTAGTGGATCTGGGGGTCGCCGTCTGACCTGGTGTCCCTTTCCAGGACCCCCAGAGAAGGGGGAGGAGCCCCGGGAAAGGGGCTGGGGGTCAGGACTGCGTACAGGCGATGCGGACGTAGGCCCGGCGGCTCTTGGTGGTGCCCGCGGAGCTCCAGGCCACGCACTGGCACCAGTAATCCTCCAGCCCGAACAGCTCCTCCACCTGCTGCCGAGACACCTCGATCTGCACCTCTCGTACCCGCAGGCCTGGGAGGGCGAGAGACGCTGTCAGGGGGCAGGTCTGAGGATGCGAGGCACGAGGATCAGGCCTTGACACCTCTCTCCCTTCCATCCCCTAGTCCACTGTCTCTCCTACTGGAGTGCAGCTCATTTCCATCCATTTCTCTCATCTCCCCTGGCTCCACCCTACCCAAGCCGCCATCCGGGAGCAATGCCATGGCCCTCTGACCCCGCCAATCCATCTTCCACTGGCATGCAGCCTGAGCTGTTCAGAAAGCACCTCTGGCACATGAGCTTCCAGGGCCTGCCTGATCCGGCTCCCTCCAGTCACATCTGCACATACCTCCTGCGGCCTCGCTGGCCGTCCTTCAGTCTCCGGGCTCCTCTGGCCACAGGGACATTGCACCTGCAGTCCCCCTGTCTGGAACTCAGCCCTGTCCTCTGCCTGGTGAACTGAGTCACCTCCTGAGTTCCTGAGGGAGGCCTCCCTGGGCCCTGCCCCACCTGCATCTGCTCCCTGAGACTGATCCCCCACCCAGCAATGACCATTATCTGGAACTATATTACATAACGATGTGTCAATGTGTTCATTGTCATCTCCTGTGGCTGGATGAGGCTGAGGCGGACTCGCTCTCTGGCACAAATAGCTGAAGGGATCACATGGCAGAGGTGACCTTAGTCATCCCCAGTCACCACTCAGGAACCTGTGGGGTTGGAGCTGTGGGGAGGCCCCTCTTCCTAGGAGCCCCCTACCAAGGTCTGCATGGAGGGAATCACTGGCTCTGCTCTCCCAGCTCTCCTCCTCCACAAAGCCTTCTATACTCAGAAAAGAAATGAACCCACCCAGATTAGGGTGCCCATCAAGGGAGCCTCCCAAAAGCTTATTGGAGGACTTTGGGCCTCCTCCTCCAGGAAGCCATCTCCTGCCCTAGCTGCCTCCTGTCTCAGAATTCCTAAAGGGGATGCTCCTTGCCATGACCTGTCCCATCTCATCCTCTCACAGCTAAACATAGCTTGAGGGCAGGGCTGTGGGCTGCACACATTACTGCTCTGTGAAGTGGTAGAGAAGAGTATGACAGGCCAGCCAGGCAGGTTGGAATGCTGGCCCCATCACCACTCCCTGCTGTGTGACCCTCACTAAGTTACTTAGCCTCTCTGTGACTCAGTTATCTCATCACAGTAAAAGACTCAGAGTGAACTCTTGATTTAAAGTCCTGCCAGCTCCTCTGCCACTGCACCTAGCTCACTCTGGCAGGGCTTTTGGATCTCACTCAACCCCTTCCTTTTACATTTGGAGAAAGTGAGGAGAGGAAAGGGACAGGCCCAAAGTCCCAAGCAAGTGGCCAGCAGAGCCGAGATCAACTCTCTGGTGTCTTTCCAGTTTAGAGCTGTGTCCCTCAGTGTATGCTGCCTTTCCAGACCTCACCCAGTGATGTCATTACTTTAACTCTCCTGCGTTATGGAGAGAGGTCTGGAAGTCCTTGCACCGGGAGCCCAGGCTATGAGGGACAACTCGATTCTGATCCAGGGATCTAAATGGGGGGGGGGGCAGGGGGTTTACCCCTGGGGGAGCACTGGGAGGGAAGGAGCTGCTTTAGGGGTGGCAGCTCTGCCCACTGACAGTGGCTGCCCGGAGGCCTGGCTCCATGTTTGAGGCTGGCACTGCACAGGCCTGCTTTACCAGGCTGTGAACTGGAAGGAGTTCCTTTCAGGTAGGTCATCCATCCAAGAAGGTTAAGTACCTGACCAGGTGGACAGGGAAAAACAGCCCCCAGAGAGGCTGGGCACCTTGTCAAGGGCCACTCAGCAGGCAGAAGGATGCAGACAGGATGAGGAGGGGCCCTTTGGTATGGCCTGGTGGCTGAGTGGCAGGAGGTCTCTGGGCCTCCTGGGCTGCCTGCCTGGGACCTGGCACGAGCTGGTGGGTGGGGCTTGTTCCTCCCCTCCTGGGCCCAGGGCTGTTCTTCCTCTGTTCTTCCAGGACTTTGGAGAGGCCAGGGAGGGCCAGGGTAGAGGGTGGCCCCCTGTTGCCAAGGTAGTAGCCTGCAGGACCATTTCCATTATTTGCAACTAATGGGGACAACGGTGGCCCAATTTCTAGCTGCCAGGGCCTGTGTGCCTGGTGGCAGGGCTGTTACTATGACTAATGATTGCAGTGTCCCTGAGGGGCCCAGCAGGGCATACTGTTGTCGTAATTCTACCTGGACCGCTGGCCGCTGACCTCTGATACAGGCCAGAGGGGCTTGGGAGGACAGAGAAGTAAGGGCAGTTTGCAAGAGAAAGAGAGTGAGGCCAAGAAAAAATGGAGAGGAGTGGGAAATGGGTTCCCCGAGTACCTGCTGGGCCCTGGAACTGCTGCAGAGCACCACATGTCCATCCTCACCAGAACCTTCTGGTGACACCCTAGTTTACAAACAGAGCTCAGAGAGGTTGAGCAACTTCCTCAACATCACACAGAGTGGGAGCAGCTGGGGTTTGGTTTCAAGACTGGGTGGTTCTGTAAATTGTGCACTTTTCAAAGCAAAACAGAGAGGGAAAAAATGAAGGGGGGACGAAAAGAGAGGGCAAGGGAGAGAGTGAGAGTGTGTCAAGGGAGAGACACAGAGAGGGAAAGAGAGAATGAGAGTGAGACAGACTCAGACAGAGATTAGAAAGGAGAGGCAGAGAGAGACAGGTAGAAAGAAGCGAGGGCTGAAAAAGAAGGAAAGAGAAAAGGATCAAGGAAGAGGAAGAAACAAGGAATGGTAAAAAATTTAAAAAAAAATGAGGAAAGCTCTTGGGGCATGTGAACCCCCCGTGGTGTAGGCAACCCCCCCCCTTAGCCTGGGACCAGCTGGGGTGCCTGGTCTGCCAGCTCTCATCAGGTGACAAGGAGCCGGTGGGCCCATGCCTTGTCCTAAGCTCTGGAAACAGCCTTTGGCTCCTGGGGGTCCCTGCACTATGAACTGGGGCCTGGTGACAGTAAGTCCCCCACTTAGATAGATGTGGGGAGCCCCAGGGCCCTGCCTTCTTCCCTGGGGACATCCAGGGCTCTGTACCCATCTCAGGAGGGAGGGGCTCCCTGTTTCCCAAATTCCAGCCTTTCTCCTCTCTCCCTCAGGATTTGGGCTATATCCCAGGACCACCTGTTTGTATAGGTACTTAACATTATTTACCTTTTTTTTTTTTTTGGCCTAAAACTATTTTTATAAAGGAGATGTTGCATCATTATTGTGAATGGAAAACTGTAACACTTTCCGCAAATAGAAGGAAACTGTAAAAATAATGATGCTACTGAATTCTGGGCAGGTGCCATTGGGAGCCAGGACTGAGAGGCAGCGGCCTGCTCCCTCCTTGGGGAACAGGGAGGCGAGCAGGTGTCTGAGAGGGTTGAAGAATCCAGGCCCCCGCCTGAACTTGCTGCTGATGGCAGCAGGACTGGAGGAAAACGGGACAGGGAACGGCACTCCTTAGGGTCTGTGTGACTAAACGCAGGGGCGAGTGGGCACCTCAAGTCAGGGTGGGGCATGCAGCTGACACCTGGTGGTCCAGGTGAGCCCCCAAGAGGACTGTGAGGCTAAGGGCGCCGTGGCTGGATGAAACCTCCCAGAGCCCGCAGTGGGGCCAGCCCCAGGACCCAAGAGCAGGCGGGCTCACCGGTGGCCTCGTCCAGGCCCTCCTGCGTCACGTGGTCGTTCTGGCTGACCCATTCGCCGTTGCACTTGAAGTAGATCTGGGTGGCAGGGAAGGCGCGGCAGCGCAGCTCCACAGGCTTGTTCTTCACGATGTAGGCATCTTGGGGCTCTTGAAGGAAGTGGGGCAGTGGCTCCGCTGGCGCTGATGGGAAGGAGTCCGGGAGCACCTCGCTGCCCAAGTCAGTGCCTGCAGGAGGGAGGAGGCAGGGCGCAGTGAGGGGGCTAGGAACCCACCTTGGAGGCAAGGGTCAGGCAGCCAGAGACCTGCCCGGGACGCTCCCTGCGACCTGGGCAAGGCCAGGCACTCTCGGGGCCTCCGTTTCCCTGTCCCGCCCTGCTTTTAAAAGGCTGGGAGAGAGGGCTTAGGAGCAGGGCCTCCTCTATGGTGCTATGTAAGGCTACTTCTTTACAGATGGAGAAATCGGGGCAGCCCAGAAAGGTGAGACCACCTGTCAGGACAAGGGTCCCTCTCTGGCCCTCCCCAGTGTCCACTGCACTGGCCCTGCCTGGCCTCGTTCTGGTTTCCCATGGTGATGTCACAGGATGTGGAGGGCTGGAAACAGGGCTGAGGTCGGAGTGCAAACCAGGCCAGCCTAGCTCGAAGCTACGGCTGCTGGAAATGGGGAGACGATCCAGGGCCCGCAGGGACATGGGGTGGGGAGGGGTGGGGGCAGCAGCTCTGGGCCTGGGAGGCCTGGTCTTGGCCCCTTCTGCAGGTCTCCTCCTCCAGGAAGCCCGAGGTCTCCACGGAGGGCCAAGGAAAGAGCAGCCTCCACCCAGAGCCTCCCTCCTTGGTGGCTCTTCCTGCCGCAGCCAAATCCACACCCTCCACTCCACAGATGAGGAAGCGGCCGGGAACACTGTGAGGCTGTGCCCGTGGCACTCTTTCCCCACCTCCTCCCCCACACAAAGGGGACCAAGGGGAAACCAGGGCCCGCCTGCCTCCCTGGAAAGAACACGACCTCAGGAGGGGAGACAAACAGGAAGAGCCAGGCCACCAGCGCCAGTGCTAAAGGGAGGGAAACCAGGCCAGGTCAGGCATTTACAATCCACTTAGGAAAACTGACTTTCCAAAGCCAAACTATCAGGTGGGTGGCCAGGGACACTGACGGTGGGGCAGGGGGGTGGGTGAGGCTTGCCCTAAACCACTCCAGAAGAAACACCGAATTAAGTGGCAGGGGGGTGGATGCCCACCCAGGCCTTTGCACCAGCTGTGGCCCTGACCCTGTCCCGGTGCCCAAGGCCTCGAGTGGGGCTGGGAGTGGCAGGTCTGCATAGTCTCAGCGACCCTGCATTTGTCATCTGTCCAAGGGGAGCCACAACAGGGCACACTTGGCTCGGCTCCAGGGAGTCCCCTACAGGCAGAGAGGCCAAGGGAACCCCCAGTTTTCCAAGAACAGAATGAACAAAACACGTCTGACATGCCCAAACTGCATGAATGCTATATGCCCCTGCTAGGACTCCGGCGGCCTCAGTGGCACTGAAAAAATTCATGGATTACCTCCGGCTCTGGGCCCGAGCGGGGTGTGTGTGTGTGTGTGTGTGCATGTGAGTAACATGGGGCAGCAAAGGAAAAGCCAGCAGGATGGGGAGAGATTCCAGCTCCATCCTGCACAAGCTGGGTGACCCAGGGAAGCCCCTTCACTGGGAGCCTCCATACTTCATCTCTGAACTCCGAAGCTGGCAAGGAGGTGAACACTTGTCTTCTCTTCCTGGGATGTTTTGAGGATGCCATGATACAAACAGTCATGAGTGCACAGGACGTGGCCAGGCAGGCAATGCGTGCATGTTGCTACATCAAGACATTAGCTAACGTGTACTGCCTGCACGAGGTGACATGTTTCCAGTACTTTGCATAGTTAACTTATCTAATTCTTGCAACAACCCTGTAAGGTATGTTTTGTTACTGTCCCCATTTTATAGATGGGTTAACAGGCTCAGAGAGGTTTGGTAACCTGCTCAAGATCACACAGCCAAGGTTTAAACCCAAAAGAGACTTCAGAGTTGGGGGCTGTTGCCCAGAACACCACACTCTCATCAGAATAGGTCTGTGACACTTGGCGTCCCCATACCTGAGAATCTTAATCACACCCTGACCCTGGTGGGGACTCTCTCATCAGAGGCTCGGCAGGCCTGGGACTGTTCTCATTTCAAAGCTGAGGGAACTGAAGTTGTCTGGATGGGGCAAGGGACTTGCCCGAGGCTCCCTAGTGACTGCACAGTCACTCCAGGAATATCACTGAGGAGTCCTGAGGCCAGGCCAGGGCACCCCCACAGCCCCGGCCCTCTGCCCGGCAGGGAGACGTTCTCAGCAGCCAAAATGGCAGCTCCGGGGGTCTGGGAGCTTGGGAAGTTGGTGGGGAGAAGACAGGAGATGGCCTGATCCCAGTCCAAGGAGTAGGGGCACTGGTCTTCCACTGACCCTGAGGTGGCCACTGTGGCCTCCCACCAAACCAGGCAGCTCTGAGAAGACAGGATGGAGCTAGGAGGGCCCAAGGGTCCACCAGCGCCTTGCCCACCTCCCCACCACCAGCATCGTCCTCTGTCCCCACCCAGAGGGATGTAAGGCAGAGCTCCGGCTTAGACCCTCTGGGTCAGAATCAGCCACCTGCTGGCCTCAGGCACATCTGTGAAATGGGGGTGAAGGGCATCCCTCTGGGGGCGGTAGTTACCGAGGTGCGCAGGAGCCACGCACATGACTCATGCTGGCTCCTACCTTCTGTCCATGCCGCGCCCTCTGTGGCACTGCGGGCTGTATTTATGACTTTGGTTTATAACCCTAATGCGGCTCATTTATAAAGCAGGCGCAGACGCGACTGGGGCGTAAACATCAGAAGTCCATTAATGCAGAGGGCCCTGCTTCTGGCAGCCCCGCCCTCCCTGCAGCCCTCAGTTCCACCCCTCAACCCCGCCCCTCCCCTTAACCCTGGAACGAAGATCCTTGACTCAGGCTCTGGCAGGAACGTGGCCTCGAGCGTCCTGGCAGCCCGGGATGGGGCCGTTGCCTCCTTGTCAACGTCCCCACACCCAGCCATCCTAGAGGCAGATGCTGCCAGGAGACAAGAAAGAGGAATCGAAGGCAGACTCTGAAAGGGTTCCGGATGGGCTCTAGTGGCTGGCACACAGTAGGTGCTCAATGAATTCAAATTCCATAAATGGGAGGCAGGGAGAGGATGTATGCTAGGGCCTGTGTGTTAGCTGAGTTGGGCCTTCTGCCCTCACCAGCTGGATATTCCCCCTCTTCTCCTTATATAGATGGGGAAACTGAGGCTGGGAGAAGTTAAGCATAACCTCAAGCATATGCCCAAGGTCGCACAGCTAGCAAGAGGTCGAGCCTCTCTCTGCCTGAAGGAGACTTGGCAGGTGTGCTTTGCTTGGCTGGCACCAGCTTGGAAAGAAAGAAAGTGGAGTCTCAGGGTTGGCTTACCTAGCCAGGCACTGTTCAGAGGGCGTGTCATATTAACTCATTCAACCCCTCAATAACCCTAGACAGAGGGGGCGGATGTGGCTCAACTGGTTGGGCGTCCGTCTCCCATATGGAGGGACCTGGGTTCGATCCCCAGGACCTCCCGGTAAAATAAAATAAAAATAAATAAATAAATAAATAACCCTAGACAGAGGTTCTCAAATTTCTTTGGTCCTTTGTGTCTGGGTAGTGTTTTTCAGCACCCCATGGCCAAAAGAAATACCTAATAGTTCTGTTTATTTAGTAGTTAGGTCCAAACAGCTCATTATTTGTGTAATAACACACAAGAATTGCAAGAAAAAATTGTATTTTTGTTTCAATCCTAAGTAACCATAATTACTTACTAATGGGATGTGTGCACCTGTTGGCCACTGCACAGTTTCTCAAATCTTGGAATCAGATTGGACACCACCACCCTCATTTCCTCCTTCACATTGTTTATTTCATGGTACTTGCAAATGCCAAGAACTCAGCTTTGCAGAGATATGACATCATCGAAAGGAGAGTAGCACAATGTTATGTTGAAACTGTGTGCTACCTTGAGCTAGTAACTAGTGCGGTATCCGACAGCTGTCCAGTATTGCTGTGTTTCCCTTGAAAATTAAAATATCTTGCAGCATTCCACAGGATGCCTCAGCACACAGTTTGGGAACCACAGCTTCATGAGTTAAGTACTATTGCCAGCTCCATTCTACAGATAAGGAAACTGAGATGACGGAGGTTAAGGAACTTACACATTCTATAAAGCCAGTAAGTAGCAGAGTGGGAGAGCAATTCCAGGCACAATCTGATACCTGAATCTGCCTTCTGAACTCTCTGCCAAAGCGAGAATTGGCATTTATATCCACTATGTGCCAGGTGCTTCAAATATGTCACCTCATTTACTCCTCATAACTTCCAAGGTGGGGATTATTTTCCCATTTTACAGATGAAGACACAGAACATGGAGGAAATTGGCTGGGGTCACCTGGACAGTGGGAGGAGACAAAGCTTTGAG
Organism: Tolypeutes matacus; assembly: GCA_026826555.1. Taxonomy (NCBI): domain Eukaryota; kingdom Metazoa; phylum Chordata; class Mammalia; order Cingulata; family Chlamyphoridae; genus Tolypeutes; species Tolypeutes matacus. The sequence goes on along the minus strand of JAKSZT010026914.1, from coordinate 13,624,567 downwards.
TCAGATCTCTGCCACTTTCTACTCAGTCACTTGTCATTTCCCTGGCTTCAACACAGCTCTCTCCACTGGCTTCATCTTTCCCAAGGAGAATATAATAGTCAAGAAAGGCTCCCCTAGGAGGATCTTTCTTCTGGCAGGAAAAATTCCCATAAAAAGTATTTTTTTTTTTCCCCTAAAAGTAGAATTAATTTGGACCTGCAACCTGCCTTTAAAACTTCATACAAGAATGGTCCAGATATTCCAAGACGAAGGTGTGAAAGAGGACACATTCCTATACAGCACCTCTGGGTGGGACCTCCTCTGGGCTCTGTTAAAACTCTCCCTTCTAATTTACCTTTACCTGCCTGGATGTGGTCTCTTGTCAGCTAGTCTGTTTCACTGAGACACAGATTTGCAGGGTAGGAGGTTACTTTCAAGGGCTAGCTTATCCAACATCCCTCAACTCCTCATCCAACCCTGACTCGTAGACCTCCACGGGTGGGGAACTCACCACTGTCTTTCTCAGCTAGGTTCTCCTTTGTACAGACCTAACAGAGAAGGCTTCCTTACTTTCAGCTGCAGTGTGTACTGAGGTCCCAGCCACGACTATAATTCTAACCTCTGAGGTCACACAAAACAAGTGCACGTCCTCTTCCCAGCCTCTGAAGGCTGCAGCTTGCCTTCTTCAGTCTTCTCTTTTTGCTCACAAGCAATATAAACAAAAGAGAGGGAGTTGAACTCAATGCCAGGGAGGTGAGGGGACCTGTGGGGTCAGGGGACAGGGGTTGACGGGCACCTCCCTGCTTGGCAAGTGCATTTCAAGCCAGGCAGCTCCAAGGCTCCTTAGCAGTTTTGGTGCCTGCTTCTTGACAGCAGGGAGCACACCATGCCCTTCCTGGTGTCCCCCGTGGTGTCCAGGACAGGCTACCTGTCCCCTGAGAGGGAAGTGAAGCTTGCAGGGCAGGGGAGGAAACTGAGCCCTGTTCCCACTGCTCAGCAGGGTGTACATCTGTCCAGAGGCTCCTTCTCAGGGGCTAGGCCTGGCCAGCGCCTGTTAGGGAGACAAAGGCTCCCGCCTGGCAGGCGGGGAGGTCAATGGGCATGGCGTCAAAGCCCACAGGCTTGTTTAGAAGGTGCCGGAAACTAAGACACTCAAATAAGCAAGAGCGAGGGGCCTTGGAGGTGAAGGAAGTAGTTTTAGGACAAATGTAAAGAAAGTGTGCTTCCCAGAGCTATCCCTGGAGGAGGTAAAGGCTGAAACTAGAGCTGTTAGGAAAATTCCTTAATGGGAGATGGTAACCAGTGGTTAGAGGAAGCCGGAGGGGTTTGGCTCCCCTTATCTACCATGATCCTGACACAGGCTCAGGCTGGATGGGCACATAGCAGAATGGACTAGCACCATGAGACCTGGGGAAGGTTGCTCTACCTCTCAAGCCTCAGTTTCCCCATCTGTAAAAATAGGGATAAGAATTGCTGCCCTATTGACTTTGAGGTGTTGCAAAGGTCAAGTGAGAAAATGAATGTAGTTGTGCTTTATTAACTGGACAGTGCTGGGCTAAGGAGGGGCACCAAAAGGCACTCTGGCCCCGTGGCACTGGGCAGGGAATCGTTCTTTGGCTGGGCTATATGAAGGGAGCCCGGAACCCCACACTGGCATGTTCCTTGGCCTATCAATGCTGGAGCCCCAGCAGCCCAGAAGCATAGAAGGTCAGTGCTCAGAAGATGCCTGGAGCTCCTGGAGACCTGCATTCTGCCAGCTCAGAGAGGAAAAGTCATTAATGCAATGTCACACAGTGACTTAAAAGCCAAGCTGGACCAGAGCCCAGATTTTTTATTCAGGGCTATGGTGGGAGACATGGGGCCCAGAAGGACAGCATGGCCAGGGCATGGGTCAAAGCTTGGGGCTCTATTTCCCTTGCCTAGAATAGGAGCTCACTGCCATACAACTCAGCCAGGTCCACTGCTCAGCCCTGCTGTCCAGGGCAGGGGCCCCAGTGTGAGGCTGTAGTAGCTTGGTAGGGATGGCTTTGACACCTCCACCTGCTGGCTTTTGTCCCTAGGTGGGTGACAAGATCAGGCCTGGGACCCCAGGCTCAGCCCAAGGGGAGTCCCCAGATGTCTACAGCTGAGCACGGTTTGTTATCTCCAGGGCTGGCTGGCGTGAGGTGGTGTCTGCTCAGAGGGGCAGGACTGGAAGGGGGGCAGGCGGGAGGTGAGGGAGAGAGAAACGCCCCATGCTGGGCACATTTATCATCAGCAATCACAGTTTTTCTCTAGCCCTTGGACACTGGCTAATTCTTGACAGACTTGACCTCCCACTGCATGGAAAATCTCTTCCATTCACCACTTGGCCGATGTGCTCAGTGGGGAGTGGGGAGAGCAGGGGGGAGAGGAGCCTACTTATTATTATGTTTTTAAAACACACAAACCCCACATGGAAAGACCCCTCCCTGGACACAAAGCCCTTCCTCCATCTGGCCCTGGCTCCGGGAGGCTGTGAGGTTTGGGCGGGGGACCCCCTCGGAGGCATTACAATGGCTGTTACTGGATGACAAATGGGGGCTGGCGGGCCTGGGGGATGCCAACTTATTCCTAACAAAGGCAGCCCCTTGCATAGCCCTTTTCCCATACCCTCTGTAGATCTGCCCATGCCCATGACATCACTTCCTGTGCTGGCCACAGGAAGTAGCTTCACCAAGGTGGTTAGTAGGGCAGGAGCTTGCATCCTGAAGGGGCACTGGGCTGGTCCTGAGAAATCTCCTCCCTGGAAGGACCCTGGTGGCAGGGCAGGAGCTGATGGGAGGCTGGGGGTGAAGCCCCAGGGCAGGCACAGACCCCTGGAATGGAGCCTGGGTCCCAAAGCTTTCCTTTGGCCCACAGTGCTCCTGAGGGATCCACAGGGGGCAGCTGTTGGCAGAGGAGCCAGCGGAGGATCTCAGAAGTTCACGACCTTGCTAGAGGGGAGGGGTCTCAGCTTCCTAACTCCAGCACCTGGCCTCCCTTCCTTCGTCTGGAGGCCTGAACCTCCCAAGCCCTGGACTTGTTTGGGAATGTCCCAGCCAACCAGAGATGACATCGCCCATCCTGGCATGGCCCCCAAGACACCATGCAGACACACACGCTCACCCCAACGAGCCCCTGTGCACCTACCCAAGGCCACAATCCACAATGGTCTCCCTGGACACTCTGGAGGCCCAAACAGGCTGGGGCAGCGACTTCTCTCTAAGGGTTGCTTTTGGCAGCACTATTGTCACCTCTAAGGCAATGGCAGTCTCCATACCCTTGGCTCAGGTCCATGAGGCCTTCTTCCCCCGCTTCAAAATTGGGATGGGGAGAATTTGAGTTGCAGTTTCAGACCCCACCAAACACCCAGTTGATCGGTTCCTATCCGGGGAGGCCTCCTGGTGCCAGGCTGCTGGACGGACTTTCAGCACATCCACAAGCCACACGGTCACCCACCCCTCAGCCATTCCCTCCCTGCTCCAAGCACCACATCTTCCTGTTCTGACCCTTCCTCTCTGGGCTCCTACTTCCCCTCTTGCCCCTCAAATTCACTCCTCATAGCAACCAAGGTGGTCTTTTAAAATATAAGTCACTCTCCTTCTTATTTACTCCAGTGGCTTTCCTTTGCATCTGGAATAAAGTCTTAACCCCCCCACTGAATTCTCAAACATCAGATGCTCACCCGCTCACCCATGATGTCATTCCCTGTGCTCTGATATAGCCAGGCTTTCTTCCTGTCTCTTAAACATGCCTTGATGATTTCCATCTCAGGGCTTTTGCAGTTCCCTCCTCTGGAATGTTCTCCCTTCCCACCCACCCCCCCCCCGAGATACTCTCAAGGCTGACTCAAATGGTTCCAGGTCAAGCGCCACCTCCCCAGTGAGGCTTTGCCCAACCACCCAGTGTAATTCTGTCATCCTTCACTTTCTCCATGCTCTTCATCTCCATACCATCTTGCTTGTTTTTTGACAGTGCTCATTTCTCTGGAATTACCTTGTCCATGTATTTTGATTGTTTGCTGTCCGTCTCTGGGCAGGTCTGCTGTCTGGAAGTTAAAGTTAAATCTTGTTTGCTTGTATAGCTGGGCCCACTGGGGATGCTGGACTTTCTCCAACTGTGGCACCCAGGCCCTCCAGAAATACCTGGGATGGTAGGTAGGAGGGGGAGGGGTGCAGCTGAGGGGGTGGGGCCACAGTAAACGTCATTCTGTAAGCTGTCACCAGCTCATGGGGCCTCAGGACTTCTCATCATTGCCCCCCAGGAAGGAGAGCAGAGAGGGTGTGGCCTGGCCTCAGGTCACCCAGCGCCTGAGTGGCAGGGCAGGAAGAGGGCCAGGGCACTAGATTCCCAGGGCGTGACTTCATTTTTTAAAAAATTCTCCTTTTCCTTCCAGTGAAAACACTTTTTCTTGGCTATTTCTGATTACAAAGATAACACACCCTTGCATGGCAAACACTTTAGACAACAGTGGAGAGATTTAGAAAAGAAGAAGATAAAAATGACCCAATTCTCGCTCCAGTTTACCAGACTTAACACTGGACGTTGATCCTCTCTGAGATTTTTAGATGCAATGTATTTTGTAACTCAAATGGGGCCTCACCATATTCAGTTTTGTAGCCTATATTCTCCTTCCAAGACTGACAAATCACAAGCAAATCGCCCCAGGCATCTCTCTCTCTCAACACAGGCACGTCCATCAGGCGGGTGCTGGCTGGCTGGGCCGCCACTCCTGGCACGTTCCAGGTCCCTGGAGTTGCTGCAGGATGCTCAGTGGTGCTGGGAGATGGCTGGACAATGCCATCAGGTTGGCTCTGCTCGTTTGGGCAGGAGGCAGGAAAACGCCCAGGGTCCTTTCCCTTTCTCTCGGAAAAGTCAAAATGCCCAAGGCACAGCCTCTGGCACAAGGGGCAGGGGTGATGTGCCTGCCGCCCTTCCAGACGAGGTGTCCCCACGCCGCCCTGGAGAGTCCAGGGTCAGGCCTGGTCTTAGAGGGCCCCTGGGCACAAAGTTCTCCTGCCATCCTCAGCTTCCTACGCTAGAACTGAACGATGCTTCCTTGCCGAGGACCAAAGGGGGGAGCCACTGCCAGACACAGTGCCAAGTAGACAAGCCACCGTGATCCTAACCCACTGCTGGACCATGCCAACGCCAGGGCCGGACCCTATCTGAGCCTGGCAGCCACCAGCAGGCCGCTCGGGCCAGGGCCCTTCTAGGCAGGCTACAGGGGCCCTGAGACCCCTTTGCTTCCAGGTGGGGACCCAGAGTCCACAGAGGGGCAAGCAGCCGTCCTTGCCCCTGTGGCTGCAACCCCCCTGACATCATGTTGGCATAAAGGGAGCCACTGCAGAGAGAGGGAAAAGGGTGCCTCAACGCTGGACTTTGCAGTCTATGAGATGAGGCATGGAAAGACAGGAGGACAAATGGGAGGAGTGAAGAAAAGTTGAGATGGAGGCACAGGGAGAGGGAGAGAGAAAGAGGTCCAGAGAGTGCCTAGCAGTGGTGGGTGAGTGGAAAGGGCTGCTGGAGCCACATAGGGGGCTCTCCTTGGATTTCTCTGAACTGGGATCCACTTGGGGTCCTGTTTCGTTGCTAGGGGTGAGGGAGGAAGGCAGCCATCCTTGACCTTCATCCAGCAGGCCCCAGGCTGGGCAGGCCTTATAGACACAGGCTCCTACGGACACCCTGGGGACCAGAGGTGGGGAGTAACTTGCCTCAGGTCACACAGCAGGTCGGAGGCAATGCTAAGACTGGAAGGTGGGCCTCCTGGAATTCAGCCAAATGCTCTTGCCCTGGCCTCGCTCTGGTCCCAGTGGGGGGAAGACCCTGGGCCTGGACTTGGGTGAGTGGCTAAGTTCTCAGAAGTGGAAATGAGGGGACACAGTTGGCATTGGCCAAGGTGAAGGGCCTTTGTGGCTATCTGATGCACCGTGTGGGAGGTGAGTGGTAGGCTCACCACCATCCATTCACTCATTCATTCATTCACCAAACATTTCCCGAGTGCCTTCTCTTGACTATGCCTGTGGTAGGGCCTGGAGAGCAACAAACAAGCATCAGTTCCACCAATGGGAAGCTCACAGCAAAGGTTCAAGGTTAAGAAACTAGACTTCCTGAACCTCAGACTAGTGCTCGATCTGCCTCCAGCTGTACTGGTTTGAGTCCTTTATGTGGACTCCAGAAAATTATGTTCTTAAATTAAACCTATTGTGAACCTTTGATTAGATTAGATCAGTTAAGGCCCATCTGATGAGACTGCTCCAGTACAGGGTCTTAATCCTCTCCCTGGAGTCCTTTATAAATGGAGGAATAAAAAGCCACAGAAACGGAGGCAAGGAACCCAGGATCTCAGACAGGAACTCGGAAGGGAGGAAGCTGCAAATGGTCAGCAGTTAGAAGCTGAAGCAACTGGACCCAGAAGAGAAGGAGATGACTCCATGTGCCTTGCCATGCGAGAGAGGGCTCCAGGACCACCAGCGGACGGTCTCCTGATGGTGTCTTGATTTGAACACTTCCATGGCCTCAGAACTATAAGCTTTTAGCCTACTACATTACCATTATAAAAGCCAACCCAGTTCTGGTATATTGTTCCCAGCAGATTTTTCAAACCATAACACCAGCCTAGAAGCATGGAATGGCCCTAATAACCTCTGCCTGGCAACCCAAGACCAATGGAGAAATAAAGCTATAGCTTTGTCTGTAGTGCTCTATTCAGTCAAGGAGCCAGCCCACTCCTCCAGGAAGCAGGCTTTGACTACTCCTACCTTGCCTATTGTATGGACCTTTCATTCTCCAGGCTTCTAGAGGCCCATGGATTTCCTGGGCTGAAATGTATTGGTGCTGTCACTGACTCACGAGGTGACCTTGAGTAAGCTTCCCTCTGGGCCTCAATCTTCCCTTCTGGGAAATGTGGCCACTTTTATTTGCTTTGCATCCCTCCTCAGGGTGGTTGGGAACATGGAGGTCATAAATGTGAAAATATTTTGCTGGCTGGACAGCCCTGTGCCCTTGCTAATTTTTATTGCTTTCATAGTACGAAGCAGTGGGCGTGCCTTCTACTGGCTGACATCTCGGCCCAACACCCCACTCCCCCGGAGCCCTTTCCCAGCAGCCGCGCCTGGCTCAGCCTCCCAGCCACTGCCCTGGCCCACTCTGTGATGACACGGAGCTGCTGCAAAAGGCTGATGCAAGCTGGAAGAAGGGAATGAAACAGACTCGCGTGGGGCTGGGATGGAGCTCCTCCATCAGCCCCCTGGGACGCCTGCTGTGCTCCCGCCTGCTTGTTTGCACCTGCTGATGTAATCGCTGGGCCTCCTTGGCTCAGGGCTTGGCCTGCTCATTCGTCCTCAGTGCTAGGAGCCAGAGGAAGGGTGCAAGGATGGGAGGGCTGGAGGGCCAGGCAGGTGGACACCATGATAGAGCTCTCCTCCAGAGGGGGATGGCTGGACCCCGCAAGAGGGTCGAGGGAAGCAAAGGGCCTATAAACCTGCACGAGGTTATCTGAAGAGATGCACTTTATTTATTTATTTTTTTTTTAAAGATTTTATTTATTCATTCATTTATCCCCCCCTTGCTGCTTGTGCTCGCTGGGTCAGCTAACCACGCCGCGCGGGCGGGCTTGCCTTCACCAGGAGGCCCCGGGTACCGAACCCGGGCCTCCCATATGGTAAACGGGAGCCCTACTGATTGAGCCACAGCCGCTTCCCAAGAGATGCACTTTAGAGACAGCAGGATCTGGGTTCAAATCCAGTGCAGGGGGATTTGAACCCAGATCCTACTTGGACAGGGGGAGTTGTCCAAGCCTCTAAGCCTGCTTCCCCTTCACAGCTGTAGCGATTTCATGAAATGCCATCAGTATGGTGCCAGCTCAGAAGATGTCAGTTTCCTTCTAGGGATTTCTTGAGGGGAGATAAGGAAGTCTGGGAGAGGAGAAATGAAAGGGTGGAAGACTGGCTTAGAGGAAAAGTCCCGGGCCAACCACCCGCTCAATGGGTGACTCTGAGTCAGTTGCCTTACCTCCTCGGGCTTCAATTTGTTTATGTGTAGAATGGGAGAGGCCAAGGCATCTATCTGCTGAGCCACCTCCCAGAGACAGTGTGGGTTAGGGGGTATGAAAGTGTGACATGACATTAGAGCAGGGGTTCTTAACTTTTTTTGTTCCATGGACCCTTTGCCAGTCAGGTGAAACCCACAGACCCCTTACTAAGTCCACACTGTACCGTGTGTTATTTAATAAATATATCACACCTGCACCAACTTGTCCCTACAAGAATAATGTTTTTCTGAATTTCAGTTCAAGTTTATGGACCCCTTGTTATGAACCCCTGCATTAAAGCATGTGGACAGCTTGTGGGGGCCTCGGGACAGTCAGTAGGGGACCTCACCAGGAACCTGGGGCTCTCAGAGGTTGAGCAGGCCCTGCCCAGCACTGCAGGCTCGCTGCCCCTCCCAAGCAGCCTCTGGGCAGAGGAGGTGGGGCCTGTCAGCTGCGGCTCTGCCTGGCCCCAGGAGCCTCCCCTAGGGGAGGAAGACAAGGAAGAGGAGTGTGTGGCTCTCCAGCGGCCTCCAAGAAGCTGTCAAAAACACGCAGGTAGAGAGGAGGGGAGCAAAACCGGGATCCTGGAAACCACGAGGCCACAGGCATGCCACCAAGGAATCCCACCCACGAGCCCAGGTCAGGATGGCCGCCTGTGGTGCCCATCTCCAGAGAGACTCCTCAGAGCTGGTTTCCCTGGAGTCACCTTTGCTCTTTCCCTGAGAAAGGGGAGGAGAAGGCGCCTCACTTCATGCCTCTGCCCTTGCTGGAAGTATTAGGCTGGCATCAGAGGCTCCTGGAAGACAGGGGGTCTCCGTGGGAAGGAAACAGGCCAGGTGGGAGCAGACCTCCATCTTGGCCAGCCCGACCCCCTTGGCCTGGGGTGGGAGTGGGGTTATCTTTCCTAACTGGCCCCCAGTTCTGCCAGATTGCTCTGGAGGGAGGGGGGTGGTTTGCATTCCAGCTGGGGTTCATGGGCTTCCCTGGCCAAAAAGATCCCTTTAGTACCACCTTCAGTCCTAGCAGGTAATAAGAGTTAACCCCAAACAGCTACCATTTACGAGTGTTAACCAGCTCCCAGGCGCTGCGCTAAGTACTTCACATGCATTATCTGATTTAATCCTACCAGGTAGATACTCTATTGTCATCCCCAGACTGCAGGTGAGGAAGCTGAGGCACAGGGAGGTGAACTAACTCACCTGAAATCACTGAGCAGGGTTGTTGATATTTGAACCTGGGTCTCCCTGAACTCCGTGCCAGGGGTTCTCAAACTGTAGCCTGCCCTGGAATCACCTGGAGGGCTCTACCTCACCCCCTCCCCAGATGTTCTGACTCAGGAGGGCTGGGGCAGGGCCGAGAACGTGCAGTTCTAACAAGTCCCCAGGTGCCGCTGCGGTCCACTGCTCTCTGGCGTCCCGGTAGAAATAGAAAATGCTTAGAGCACATAATGGCACTTAGCATATGTCAGCCTCCTTCCCTTGGTACTGCTGTGATTCAGCTGAGGGCCTTAAAAGGAACTAAAGGAATTCTACGGCAGCCTGGTGCTGGGGGCTTCAGCTCCCACAACCTGACACAGGTCCTGGGATGTGGTAGTGATGAGGACGGCCATCATCTGTGTTCTTGTTCCCTGCCAGGCAAATCGCTTACCCTCCCTGGACCTCCATTTCCTCACCTGCAAAACGGGGGTAATAATATTGTTTAGAGTGAGGGCTAAACACCTGAATACACATAAAGCATGCAGAGCAGTGCTGGCGCCTCCAAAGGGCTTGCTAACTCGAAGCTGCATTATCATTTTCAGTCTCATTACCATTATTAATATCTGCACGGCTGCATTCTCTCATTGAATCTGCACCAATCCTGCGAGGCTGGTATTAAGATCCACCTCTGTTGTTTAGCTAACGTCACTCTGAGGGATAAATGACTTGTCCAAAGTCACAGCCACTAAGGGGCAGAGGAAGTGTTCTCAGCAAAGTCTGTCACCCCAGGGGCAGGAACTGTCTACCCTTAGCCAAAAGCGATGCCCACTCCTGCTGTTTCCTCGGGAAAGGATGGAGAGTTATATCCTCACTTATGTTTCCTGCAATTCCCTCTCATCCTCCCAGGCTGAGCCCAGGATGCAATAAATGTCACTGGTGAAGGGGAACCTGCCTCAAATGGGGGAACCTGGGCTGTGTTAGCCACAGACATTCAGTGACCTTGGGCAGACAGACTCCCTCCCTCCCTGTCCGTCCATCTGTCCCCGGGCCTGCTCGTCCCGACAGGGTGCTCAAGAGGCTCCAGGGCCGGCTCGGCATTTGGCTGGCCTGTCCTGGGAAAGGGGATGGTCATTTGCTTCTCCTGAGATCTCTTGCCTACCCGCCCCCAAGTCCCCAGCTCAAAACAATAGAGGCCTCGGGTTGCCCTTGATGTAAAGGTTTAGTGGGTGGCTAATTTTAGCTGAGAAATACTCGGCATTTTCCCAGCCGCTGCCTCTGCTGCACCCTGTGCTGGACAAATGGCCTTGGTTTTCCTCCCTGATTGTTCTCAGCTGGGGGCTGGGGGCTGACTCCAGCTCTGGACAATTCCCTTTGTGTCTGCTTCCAGGTGGCTCCTAATAACTCAGCGAAGGGGATGGGACAGCCTGGAGCTCTCAGCCTGAACTCTTCACCTCCCCCCACTGCTGCTCAGGCTGCAGGGTCCCTTTGCTCCATACAGGGGTATCCTGGAAAGTAGCATTTGAACAAATAGGATTTGCTGGCCACAGTCTCCTCAAATGCTTAGGGTAAGGGCAGACAGGGAGGGCTTGAGGCCTGAAGGGGATTCCCTGTGAACAGATGGGAAAGCTGAGTCCCAGAGAGGGTGTGACTGGTCTAAAGTCACACTCAATGGCAAAGCTGGGCCTAGAGTGCGGGTCTCCAGTCTTGTGGCCCACTGCCATCTACTGCTTCCACCTGGGCTAGGGCCACCTCAGCATGTAAAATGTCCAGACTGCAAGCCTTGCATTCTCACGTTGGGAACGCTGCCTCCCCTCCCCCTGGTCCTCACCCCCGGCAAAATCCCACTTCTTCTTCAGTCTCACCTTAAACCTCACCTCCTCAAGGAGCCCTGCCTGATGCATCCCTCCCAATTAAATGAGGGCCCTGGTTTGTCTTCTTGCATTTCTTTTCCTTACTGCCCTTATCACCTTTCCACATTCTGTACTCATTAGTTTATTTCCTCGTTGAACGCCTGTGCATCCACCAGTCCCTGGGGTCTTAGTGGACAGATATGAGGTAACAGTCACAATATGTAACCACCTGTGCGGGCAACCCAACAATTTAATGGGGCTTTGGGGTTCATGGGGCCCCTGTTGTGCCAGCAAGGTTTGGGGGACAAGGTGGGGGGCCTAAGACAACGACAGGAGCAGCTGGAGGGGAGGCACTCAGGAGTTGGAAAACTGGCTTTTTGCCATCCGTGTGGAAGTATCTGGATATTTTAACCAGCACTACAGTCTTACTGGTGCTTTCTGCTGAACACCAGCCCAGGTCGGAGAGCATGTGTTGGCTCCCTGCTCTATCCCAGTGTCAGCCGGGCACATGGCAGATACTTCATAAATGCTTCCTGCATGAATGAGTGAGCCTCCTGGTCCTGCCTCCCTGAGGGAGAGCCCTCAATTCCATCCCCTCCTTCCCACGAGTGGCTCTGGAAGCAGGAGACAGGGGGAGCCTTGAGGAAGGGTGCCTTGGCCCACAGTAGCTCTACCGTGGATGGTGGGTGCTGGCCTTGCTGCCCCCAGCTCTGCCCCTGCCCCCAAGCCGGCATGGGGTCCCTCCCTGCCTCCACAGGCCTCCTCTGTGGCCTCCCTCTGCTCCAGCAGGGACCCAGCACACTATAATTAGAGTCCTCCTTCCAGGCTCCGGTAATGAGAGGGTGTCCGGTGCCAGCCGTAATTACAGCCTGGTTAAAATGAACAGGAGCCGCCTCTAAGCCAAATTACAAAGTCTGCAGCCGGATTCCCTCCACTACTCTCCCTTTTTATGGGGCTGGTTAGACTGAAGGACTAGCCAGCTCGTGGGGTGGGGCTGTGGTCTCTGGGGAAAATTGAGAGCTGACAGTCTGGGTCGGTGTTGCTTTCAGACTGGCCTGCCACCATCCCCCCACCCATCAAAATTCCCACCCAAAGCCGAGGTTGGGAATGGGCAAGGAAGCCAACTGAGGTTTCTATTCTAATCCTTTCCATCAGAGACGCCATCTAGGAGCTGAACCCTCTGTGCTTTGCAGATAATGGACACAGCAACCCTATAAGACAGGCACCATTAGCTCTATTTCCTAACTGAGGGTCAGATCTTAAAGAACTTGCCCTAACTCCACAGCCAGAAAAAGGTAGGTCCGGGATGCAAGACAGGGTCCTCACAGGGGGAAGATTCTAGAGATTCTAGACTCCATCTCATGCCCCTCACTGCACTGTGCACTTGGTGGGGCACAGAGAATTATGTAGCTTGCAAGTTCAGGCCTGAGAGGTCCCAGTGAGTCCTTCCCTCCATTTTAGGGATGAAGGACTTGAGGCTCAGATTTCAGCTGACATCTTAGGGTCCACAGAGGCAGAGCCAGGATGTAGGAGGCCTTTTCCACCCCATCCCTGGCCTTGTTGTTAAGAGTCTGCAAGGGCTATAGAGAAAACCTAGTCCAGGAGCCAAGACACAGCAAGGCTGGCCCATCCTGAGGCTGTAGAAGGTATCAATCAATCATGGCACGACTGGATGCAGCCACTACCAATCAAGTGATGAAGAAGAGGTTTCACCATCCCTGACCTGATGAATCTCCATTCACCCTCACTTAACCTCAGGGGGAAACAAGGTCCAGGGCGTTGGGGTAACTTGCCTCAGTAACTGAGTGGCTCTCTGACTCCTCAATGAGCAGCCTCCATGCACTGCCAACCTGCCACTCCTACTGCCCCCTCAGCCCAGCTCTGTCACCTCTGGCCTTCCTTTGTGCAAAAGACTCTGGAGGCACAAGGACACCCCCAGGCCTCGCAGTACTCAGCCAGCCTGTCTGCCGCCCGGACCAAAGGTGGTTTTCGTCAGGGACAACGGAGTGACCAGGTGCCACAGCTGGTAACCTCTCCCACCCACCTCCCAGCTGCCTGCCTGCCTGCCCGCCCCTTCCTGAGCCTCTTGGCTGAGCTCTCCTCCCATCCCGAAAACCTGGCTCCAGCCACCCGCTGCCCACTCACCACAATTGGCCCGTGGTGACTCAGTCTTCTTGTTACCGCCTCCTCCTCTTCTGCCCCTGGCACCCCCCGGCTCTAACAAGCCTCTTCAATAGTGCCTTTGATCCCAGCTCTCAAGGCTCTTTAACAAGGACAGCCTGCTGCCTTTCACAAGGGGTGTGGGTTAAGGGGGAAGAGACACAGAAGGGTGAGAAGTGGGTTTGGTAAAGATGGCAGGGGGGCACAGTTCTGAGATCCCCACCTTCATCTAATGCCCCCAGCCTCACTTAGGTCATTCCAGATCTTGATGAACAAAAGTTCATCAAGGGCCCTCCAGGGAAGGCACAAAGCCACTGGGATTTTGGGGAGGTGCCTGCCTCATCTGGCAGTGCCGGGCCCAGACCAGAGGGCATTTTCAAAAGGACACTTTAATTAGGAAGCAGGGCAGCCAGCCAGCGGGGCTGTGGGCCACGCCTGGTGCCATCAGAGGCCTCTGTAGTCCTGGACCCAGCCTGTCCCTCCCACTCCCACCTATGCCACCTCCTCCCTGGGCACCCCTGCTTGCTCCTCCCATATTGGGGCCCCTAGGAAGGAATGCTGGATCTCTCAGGTGTGGTTTCCTAAGCTGAGGCTTGGATCTTGGGCACGGAAACTGGGAGTTGGAGATGGCTGGCAAAGGCAGAGAAGCCAACGGTGGGCAGGAGCTGTGGCGACAGCCCAGTGCTGGGCCATGGAAGGGAGCGGGGGCCAGCGCCTCCTACCCTGACCCTGTGTGACCCCACCAGAAGGGACACCGGCAAAGGTCCTGCCTGGCAGTTGGGGTTGTTTATCCTCTAGAGGCCCTGCTCAAAACCAAACCCTGCTGTTCTAGGCATCGTCCCCAGCAGACAGTATTTCCCCACATCCAAGATGGACAGACTTTGACCTGCCCTGGCTGTTGTTGCCCCCAATGTCAGGAGTGGGGAGAATGGGTCCTGAAGCCCTTGTCAAGTTGGCTAGGGGTCCGTGCCCACTGACCTGGGCTGAACTTGGCTGTGGCTGAGGTACTGTGCCAAGGCAAGTACAGGTCTTCTCTGGGCCCCAATTATCTCCTCTATCAAATGTGGAGATCCACGTGACTCCCAGGCCTGTTGTTAAAGTAAACTGTCACATGAGTGAAAGCCATCAGCACAGGCCTGACTGGGGTACCCTGAGAACCCACACTGAACTTGGTTTAGGGTCAAGTCCTGCTCATGTGCTAATTGGCTGTGTGACCCCGGACAAGCCATTCACCTCACTGAGCCCCAGTTTTTTAATCTTTGATGGGGTGAATAGTAATTTCTTCTTATAGATGTGAAAGTGCTTTATAAACTGTGAAGGGCTGTCCAAGTCTAAGCTTAGTCATTATTATTTTTTCCAGTGAACTGCTATACTTAACCTCCCTCCACCCTGCCCATAAGGCGAGGCTGGGCCTTTCTATCCCAGCTCACCCCATGGTGTGCTGGTGACATCTGGCTCAGTGGCCCCACAAGGCTCAGCCTCTCCCCTGTTATCTGCCAGCTGCCTCCTGGGCAGAGGCAGAGGGTCCTTTGGCAGGGAAAGGGAAGAAGGGCTTTGGATGCTTAGGTTTTTTGGTGGGGAGGAGTCTTTATCCATCAGGCAGATCCTCTGTCCAAATGGGAATCAACTCCTAAGAGAAAAGGCAATGTTGGGATGGGATGGGGACAGGGTAGGGAGTTTGGTAAGCCTGGGGGCAGGTGGGCATGGGGTGGGGGTGGGGGCCCAGCAGGGCAAAGCTTGCCTTTCGATCCTCCTGCCCGTTCTCTGAGGGAACTCTGGAGGGGCTACTTGGCATGCCCCAAACCATGTGACCTTGGAGATGTGCCCTTCCTTCTCCGAGCCTGCTTTCCTGTCTCTGTAAGGAAGCTCTCTAAAAATACGGCTTGTCCTGATGCTCTCGAACCCTCAGGAGTGGAGTGTTCCAGCAAAGTTACAAGGGCAAGGAGGCTGTCCTCTCACCAGGCTCTGGAAAAAGTCAGGCTTCCTGGAGGGGCCACAGGGCTGGGCTTGGAGAGGTCTGGGCGGCTTCACCCCAGGGTTCCCCTGATCTACAAGCCCTCGTCCTGTCTGGGCTTGGCCAGCAGGTGGGCAAAGATACCCTGTGCGGGTTCCACCAGCCTGGGCCAGTGCCTGCCCCAAGGAAAGCCCTCCAGCAGTTCCCAGGTAAGGCGGTGTTGTCTCTGGCCTCTGTCTGACGTCTGTAAAGCAGGTATCAGTGTGTCACCTCCCTCTGAGAGACCACACACAGGAAAGGGTTTCAGCACAGGCCCGATGCATGGCAGTGCTCGAGGTGCTTGTGGATGCTGCCGAGGCCCAGCGACCTGGCAGGGTGCCCTGCACACCTGGCCACAGCCTGCCCCAGTTCCCAGGCCTGGGACAGAGTAGTGTCTCTGCCCTGCAACAGGCGCCGGTTGTTTTCTCTCTCCGTTTTGTTGTCAGGCCCCAGATGGCTGCTGGGCCCCCAGCCAGGGACAACACCTCCCAAGCCCACACAGCACCTCCACGCAGCACCTGGGGTGAGGAGGAGGGAGCTCACTGCCCAGCCCGGGATGCTTCTGCCCTCAGGGGCTGGGAGCCTGGGGAGGGGGCCGTGGTTCTGCCCATCACACAGATGGGACACATCACTGAGGCACTAGCCGCCCATGTGACTGGCCTGGGTGGGCCTGGACAGGGAAGGAGGCTGAGAGAGGGGCCAGGGGTCCCTTAGACACCTGAACTGTCAAGAGCCACCCTCGGGCATCCTCTTGGCCCAACTTCCATACTGACTGTCTCTTTGGTGCCTCCCACCTACCCTTTGAGGAGGGCATAATAGTCCCCCATTTAATAGCTGAGGGAACGGAGGCTCAAGAGAGGAGCATGGCTGTCCCAGCTGCTCCCTTCTTCCCACGATGAGGCCGGCCATGCAGGCTGGCTGATGCCAGCGGAGAAAACCCCGGAGAGATCTGGAGGTGAAGTTGACTCCCCTCCCACTCACCCCGGTGCCTGGGAAAGGGTATCTGGAGGCACCTGCTGATTAACAGGGGACGCCCACTGGGCAGAGGGTTTCCAGAGCCCCCAATTCCCCTCTCCCTGCCAGGCTGGTATACACTGGCTGCTGGTCCCTTTTCCTGGGTCAAGCGATCGGGGCTGCCCTAATTTTCCTCCTTAGAAAGCTTCCTTTGTTCCCATGCCCTCCCCAAACTCCACACTCCCTGCTTCACCTCCCACGCTACTCTCTGTCCTCTTCACGGTCTTTCTCTCCTCTCCACTATGCGCCATGCTGGCTGGAGCTTCTTGTGACGTTCTAGGGAGGCAGGAGACCTGGGCTTTTACCTCAGCTCAGTAGTGACATGCTGTGTGACCTTGGACAAGTCCCTGACCCTCTCTGGGCCCCTGCTTTCCCATCTGTCATTGAGAGGTTAGGTGAGATGCTCTAATATTCTATGAATATCAAAACCCACACACCACATGCACAGGCTGGCATGCTGGCGGGCATCTGGGACGTTGTACTCCTGGCTTTCCGCTGGGGCCCTGGAGAGCTGGTCCTGGGACCAGGCTGCCAGGCAATGCCCCTTCCACACTCTCAAGCCCCCACCTGGGCTCCAGTTGTTCTCTCAGAGCCTTCTGTGCCTCGGTCTTCCCTCTCTTCCCTAACCCTTCCTCACTCTGAGGCAGTGATGGCTGCCCCTGTCGCTGGAGCCAGCTCCTGGCAGAATTATTTCCTTCCGTCCCATGCTTCCATTAGTCAGTAAGTATACTGAGCCCAGGCAGGGTGCTGGGGGATGGGGCGGCCATAAATCACCATGGCTTTCTCTCCCAGCCAGGCTGCCCATGGCCTGCGTGCTCTGCGAGGAGCCGCTGGCTCAGCTTCCTGGAGGAGCCCAGGCAAGGCAGGGAATGGGTGTGTGAGGGACAGTGGTGCAGGGGTGGGGCAGGCACATGTCCACTCACCCCATGACCTCTGGGCTATGGCAGCGACGTCCCGGCTCCCTACATGGTGCCACCTGGTGACCCCTCAAGGAAGGGGGTGTGCTAGGGACCCTGAGACTCAGAGCCTCAGTTTCCTTATCTGTAAAATGGGATGATCATAGCAACCCCGCAGGATTTATGGGAGGATTACTTCCAACACACACAAAACACCCAGCACAGGGCCTGCCACAGAGCGTGACTCCAAAAACATCACTTGCTTGCCCTCTATGGGAGCTCAGAATAGGGAAGGGTAACTTGCTCGCCTATGTTTAAAGCCACGTTTTTCACACCATACTTTTTCTTTTTGGAGATGGACAAGGTCAGCTCCCTTGTTTGAGATCTGAGCTGTCAGAGGTGAAATAAATTTCAGCAGAACTTCTAGAAGTCAGACCCACTCTTTGGAAAGGGTGAGAATTCAGCCTGGGCTGAATCCTCAGTGAACAAAGTTGGGTTGAGAAAATTAAATGAGATCACAGTGGTGATATTAAAAGAGCAAATTGCTTTAAAGGGCTTCCGCTCATTCCGTATCTGAGTGCAGATGGATGGTGCTAATTACGAGCGAGGAGTGGCCTGCACAGTGAAGCAGGTCCCTTAGGGCCCCAGTGTTTCAAAGTTTGGGACTCTGGAAGTGAGAACTCTGAGCCCCTTTTGTCTCCAATTCACATTACTTTCCCCATAGTTTGTGGGCCCTGGAGAGGTTTGGAAGTCTGTGCTGTCTGCAAAATACTTTTTACCACCTCCCAGGCCCATGCACATCTGCTGGGAATTCTGAGAATGATAATTTGGGGTGACTTTTGCTCTAAATCCACAAAGCCATCTGGCAACATGCATCAAGAACCACACAGCAGGGCATGTGACCTAGAATTCCACTTCTGGAAAGCTCCCTGGAGGAGCTCCACCCGAGCTGTGCACCAGAAGATGTTCACTGCCGTGTTATCTACCAGAGTAGAATAGGCAATGGTGGTGGTACTGGCTGGGTAAATTAAAGTATATATACAATGTAGTTATTCTCAGTGCTACTTAAGAAGGCTCTTTATGAAATCTATGTAATTATACTGGAAATTTGTTAAGTGAGGAAACCAGGGCATAAAATAATGCATATACTTTGATTACACCAGAAAACAGATCTGGACATGAGCCTAAAAGGAAATACTAATGCACAAATAATGGTTGAGTCTGGGTGGTGAGATTAGGGATGATTACTTTTCAGACCTTTATTTCCCATTATTTGGGAGTAATAAGGCAACATTATCTGGACTGAATAAAAAAAAGAACATGTCTTGGACCCAGAGATACTGACAAGAGGGCCGTAGCCTGGTATTGTTCCAAAGGGTCTCCAGGATTCCGGCAAGTGACCCTCAGCCTGCTGTTCTGGAAGGAGGGGGAGCAGCCTTGGCCCAGAGTAGGTGGAAGCCTCGGGGCTGGGAGATGTGCGGCCTAGCAGCCATCCCTCCTGCTTTGTGCACCTGTTGCCTCAGAAAGGCCTGTCTGGGGATGCCCCATTGTTCTCTGGCCAAAGCAAAGCAGGGGCAGGGAAAATGGCTGGTCCAAAAGCCAGGAAGTACCCCCCCACCCCCACCCCAATCTGGCCTCTCCATTCAGGCCGGCTTATTGATGGGGGCCCAGGGGGGTGGGGGGAGGGGGGAATGAACCTCCTTCCCAGGACGTGTGAGAAAACCTCCCTGGGCAGAGCCCACACCGTCTCCAAGACTCTCTGGGGACCCAGCCCGGAAGCTTCCTCTGGCTGTTTCCGGGCATTGTGGGCCCTGCAGCCTCCACCATGGCAGGATGCTTGGAGCCCTCAGTCCCAGAGCCACCTTGCACTCCTCCCCTATCACCATGGCCTGTGGGGGCCTTTCAGATCTGATATTCTGTGACAGGAGACCCTGTCAGCTACCCTAAGATATACCCCCCGTCTCTCATTCTAGGTGTAGAAGCCATGGTCATTTGCATGTGGTTTACATTAATTTGCATAACCACCTGCTCTAGTGGAAGGCACATTGAACCAAGAGTCAGAAACCTTGGGAGTCTATTCCCAGCAATACTACCAACTCTGTGTGTGACCTTGAGCCAGTTTCTGTCCTTATTCTAGCATCAGTTGTCCTGTCTACTAAGTTAAGGCACTGAACTGCTGGTCTGTAAGTCTGGGCCTGGTTGGGCTATTGGTGGAATTAAGATGATATGGTGGGCAGGAAGGACAGGATTGCAACAGGATAGAGTCCCTGGGACTGCCCCACCTGGGGAAGGTGCTCCCTGAATACCCTGAGCCAGCTGCTCCTGGGGGCCCGTCAGGACCACCAGCACCCACTGCTTAGCCCTGGGCTGCAGGGATCCCTGGGGAGAGTGAGTGCTCGTGCCTTGCCAGCTCTCCTGTCCCTCCTCCCCCGGAGGAGCTTCTGACACCTGGAAATGTTTTCAGCCAGGTGCCACAGAGCTTGGCAGGGCCCCGGGGAGAAGGAGGCAGATCCCCAAGCTGTCCAGCTATTGCGTGAGCTCAGCCTCCCCCCACCCCCATATCCTGGACCAAAGCAATGACGGGGGGGGGGCAGTGACATCAAGCCACTGCTCTGGTATCTGCCACCCTAGCCTTCCCATCTGTTACAGGTATTTCCTCGGCAATGGAAAAGGAGGAGATGGAAAGAAAAGCTCATTCCAAGGAAGCTCCACCATTGCTACTCCTTGCATCAGGATCTCTAGGGCATGGTGTGGGGGGAAGGGCAGGATGTCCAAACTCCAGGAACTGTCTGAGGGCCTGGGCCAGGCAGGGGGTTTGGGGAGGTGGGCTGGTATGGCCGAGGCCTGGCTGTGGGAAAGGAGGTGCAGGGATCATTTAAAGGCAGGGTGTGGCACTTTTGATACTCAGCGCTGGGGAGGGCTGGGCCTTTGCAGTGAGCAAGTGTGGGGAGCAAGGGGAGTTCCAGAGCCTACAGTTGATGTGGGAGTAGAGTATGGGTAGGTATGGGGGAAGAGTTAGGGGTCTGTGCTGCAAACAAGTTAATTAAGTCTTAGAGCCTGAGGCCCTGGGACTTCTGCTCTGCCCTCTCCCTCCCCTCCCCCCCACCTCCCTAGCCCTTGAGTTCTCCAGGGAGCTCCTCTCCATCCCACCCTCTACTCCCTGGGGGACAACAGGCTGTCCAGCCCCTGAGTCAGGCCCTGAGAGTCTCTGGAGCTCCCTCAGTCGTCTCTTCTTCCCATCTGGAATGCACTTTAATGTCACCAGTGCCTTCACTCTTCCCATAGCTTGCAAGTGCAGTCAACGAGGCGGGTCCTGGGTAAGGTACCCAGCCGTGGGCAAGGATTTCACCTCTCTGAGCCTGTTTCAACTCCAAAGTGGGAGAAATAATGACAACCTTGTAAGGTGGCTCTGAGGTTTAAATAAGCTAATGGAAAAGCCCAGTTTGGCACACAGAATAAAAGCCAAAAAACTGCTGGTGGCCGCTGTTATCAGTAACCCCTCTGAGCCTTGGGTTCCTCCTTTGCACAAAGCACATCCTAATCAAGCCTCCACAGGGTTATTGTGAGATGAGAAGGAGATGAGCGCTAGAAAAACACTGTGACAGGAGTGGACGGGGAAGCTGTTGTCAGCGCTGCTGTGGGGCCGGAGGCTGGGCTGCTTGGCCCGGCAGGTCAAACCCTGCCCCACCCTGGTACAGAACCACAAAAAGAGTGAGCTTCCTAGCCCAGCGCATCCGTCCTCCATTCAGCAGATGAAAACACTGAGGCCCAGAGAGGGCAATAAAACAGCCTAGAGTCACACAGTGAGCGAGCAACACTGAAGAGACTAGAACCCGGAAAGATAAAACTCTTGAAGATTCAGACACTACTAAAGAGAGAGTGACCGTCTTTCCTCCTTTGTGAAAAGCACTGACGTTTGGAAAAATATTATATGTAAGGTACTTATTTTAACCCAGATCTCAAGTCATTTTTTTTGTTGAGGAAAAGCAAAATACACTAATATCACTTCATTTACTTCTAAAACTAGCACACTTGGCACACTTAAAAGTGCAAAGTCCCAGAAAGGCAAAGTCAATTTGATAGGAAATAAAACAAGTGGCTTGAAATATACATCCCCAGCCTCTGAAATTTTTTTCAGAAAACAAAAAACAAAAAAACCCCAATTCTTCCCTGCCTGTGCTTCAGTGTTTGGCTGTGAGACTCCCACAGGACAGGAATTATTTCTCTCTTTTTTTTTTTGGACAGGAATTATTTCTTGGTTCATTCATTCTTTTATCTGCCCAGGACGGGCTGTGCGTCAGGGGTTTAAATGGGCAGAGCTCAGGGCTTGGGATGGGTGTGCATACTCCACAACTTTCATCACTTTGTCTGCAGGCATGCACGGCACAATCAGGAAACAGACAGCATTTAAAAGCAAACGTATTAAAAGTGTAGGCCACCTTCCCAACACAATCACACACGATGGATTCTGACTTCCCATCGTGGGGCAAATGGAAAATCGCTCTTGCAGATGGGAAGGTATGTTGTGCTCCGCAGCCCGCAAATCTGGAGTCCAGGACAGCTGCCAGAAGAGAATCCAATTTGCCTTTAAATGCCATTTACAGATTGTTTCTATTTGCCAACCACCTCTAATATTAAAGGGTAAAAGTTACAAGTTTAAAAACGGCACAGAGACTTATGAAGACTCTAGCTATATGGACCAGCTTCAGACAGACACATCACTGGTGTCTGTCCAGTCTGTTTGAGCTATTCTTGTGTCCCCATGACCCACTGAGAAAGGATGAGGCTTGCCAGGGGAGAAGGCAAAGTAGTGTGTGTGTATGTGTTTGGATATATGTGTGCCTATATATGTGTTTATGTATGTATGTGTTTACATGTGTTTGGGAGTGTTATGAACATGTCACAGGTGTCTTGGTGAGCATGTGAATGTGTAAGCACAAGTGAGAATGTGTGAGCATGTGCTAGAGGAGCTCGGTCCTTCTTCTGACACCCACACAGGCGAGCTCCCTTGGCAGGAGCTGGGATTCTCTGATCATTCAACCACCTGCAAGCAATGGAGTGGCCTCTGACAAATCAGCCCTCTCTGGGCCCTCATTTCCATCTAAATATATTTAGGAGACTGAATTAAAACAGAGACATCAAGATCATGGTACAGAGGCTGCCCAGACTGAGGCCATGGCAGTCATCACTGATTGTGACACTCTTTCTGACCAAGCCAGATCTTGTTCTCAGAATCGACATGGCTCCTGGAAGTCATTACCATTTGCTCAGAGTTGGTAGGCAAGAGGAAACCTATTTGCCATTCCTGAACTCAATTCCTTTAGAATTCCTTCCACCTCCAGCATGCTATAAGTATTCTGATCTTCCGTTAGAATCTGTTGGCGATAGAGAAGTATGCTTCTGCTCAAAAGAAAAGTCATAATCTATTTTGGGGTGCTGGGAGCCTGGGGAGATACCACTTCTTGAGACCACTGGAGAGCAATAGTGAGACTTCATAATTTAGCCCTGGATCTGTGACGGCAAATGCCTGGTATCCCCATGCCAGGTCATCACCAATTGGTGTTGACATTCCTTCCAGATGAACCCAGATGTGGCCTTAGAATTCTTCTAAACATATCCGTTAATCCTGCTCAGGCTATCAAAACTGCCACCCGAGATGAACCACTTTTGCCACTACTGACCTAGATATTGAGGCATAGGATCTACAGGCCCAGGGAAGCTGGGGCTATCAAGGAAGGCTTCCTGGAAGAGTCAGGAATTAAGCTGGGACTTGAAGAATGGGTAGATTTGGAGAGGGAGAGAGGAATACTATCTAAGAAGGGGGAACAACCACAACCCCCATAACACCCACACTAATGAGGGAGAAACCGAGGCTAGGAGAGGGGCAGAGGTGGGGGTTCCCAGGAGGGACCTAGAACATGCCAGTTGGGCTAACGCAGGGGACATCCTGCTCAGATCCAGCAGAACAGCCTGGGGGTGGGGTAGCAGGGTCGCCCCTGGGGGCTGGGGAAAGGCCTCCGCCCCCTCATTAAAGGCACCCTGGGGAACAGGGCCCAGGGCACCCACACAGTAAGAGGCCTTCAGCAGCTGCAGCCCGTGGCTCAAGCCTGGCGGGGTTACTATAGGCTCCCAGTGCCCTGCATGCTCAGGAGTGGTGGGATGTCCGGTGCAGGGAGATGGGCCCTGAAGGCCACATGTTCTTCCCCTGGCTCCCTTGGGCCTGGACCCATGCGTAGGTCAAGAAGCCACATCTACACTGTCTCAGGCAGCAGGGCTACGACCTGAGTGTCAGAGTGGGAAAACGGAAACCTGGGCTCCAAAGAAGCCCCACGGGCACTGGCACATGTGGCCAGGGCCCTACGAGGGACCTTTCCAGAGGATTCTCTGGGCAGTCTTTCCTGTGGCCTCACTTCTGGCAGCTTTGGCTTTTCCCTCTATAGAATGGACTACCCCATCAGCTCTGCTCACTGGACTGCCTCCTGGCCTCCTGTCCTTTGGGGGAAGAGGGGGAGAGGTGGGGAGATGGGGCCTGGGACCACACCAGGGGACTCTCCTGGAGTTAGGGGTAACTGCTGGGAGGCTCTGGGTCAGCTCTGGATCCAAAGGTTCTCACCCATAAGGCACTGACTATCTCAACACAAGACCGTGAAGTGTGTTCCCACAGGGCTAGGGGCCCATCTCAGCTGTACAAGCTCAGGAACACACACTCATGCATGGGGACATCACTCCCTGTCACTATTGTCCCCACACCCTGGGAAGCCCCCATCCTTGCAAGCTGGTGGTGCGGCAGCTGGGCCAGGAGTCGAGAGCCAGCCGGGAGCTGGAAATCCCAAATGGGCTCCCCTTGGCAGGCTGGCTGTGTCAGGACAAGAGCTCAGCCATGCCAGGCTGCTGGTGCCCAGGCAGCAAGGCTCCAGTGCCAAGGCTAGGGTGGGCAGCACGCCTGAGAAACCCAGGGGGAGGTAGCTGGTGCCAGCATGGGGCATGTGAGCAGGCTGGAGATGTGGCCACGTCCGTGTTCAACCCTGGGATGGGTCAGACACCCGGGCAGAGCTGCATACAGAGGGCCTGAAAACTCGGACACAGACTGGCCCACCTGAACTCCATCCCGGGCCCCTTGTGCCAGAGGGGGCTATGTTTGGGACCACCTGGCCAACCATGTAAATGCAAGCATTGGTGTACACCACGCCCAGAGGTCTAAGGAAGGGCGTACGGGTGGGAGTGAAGAAGGCAGGTCCCGTGTGTTTATGTGTGTGTGTGTGCGTGCAGGGGGAGCCTGTGCTCACTGTCTGTGTGTGACTGCATGTAAGTGAGCATGTCAGTCTTCATGGAGTACGGGCACCTTCCCACGTGCTCCCACGAGCGTGGGGTCTGTGTAAATGTGCAAGCATAGGAGCTGCTTTTAAGACAAAGACCTCGGGCTGCAAAGAAAAAACGAGATTCTTAAGAACATGGAGTGTAGCAGATATTAGCTGGTCTATTGGGGGCTGTTATACTAACTGTACGTCCATTCTACCTAATACATAAATTACTAATGTAAATTAAAGGATAATTGAAGCCCCTTAGGCCCAAATATTTAAATGATTTAACAGGCAGTCGGGAATGGGAGAAAAAGGGAGGAAAGCGCAGTTTAACACCCAGAGAAAGAAGTGCCACCTCAGGGGAAGGAGGGGAAGGTGGAGCCAGGCCTCTGCCCCCTCCCTCCACCATTCCCTCCTGGACCCCCCACCCCTCCCACCCTCACCCCCAGAAGGAGCCCACAGGGAGGAGCGCCCTCCTCCTCTTGCAGGTCTGTCTGAGCTGCTACCCTCCCTCTCTTCCTGTTCCTCCTTCTGCTGCATAGCTCCCCAGACTCTACCCAGAGATGAGAGCTGGCGCCAGGGGCCTGGGGTCCTTGGACAGTGTCCCAGGGTGAAGCCAGCATCCTCCTCTCCGAGAAACCACAATCCTAGCAAGGCAGGGCTAGAAGGGCTTTGGGCCCCACCCCCACCCCCGTTACACAGAGGAGGAAAATAAAGGCCACACAGGACAGCAGCTAGCCAAAGGTAGAGTGTTTCCTGTCCTCTCTTACTCTCTCCTGGGGGCCTTGAGAAGGGCCTCTCAAAGGTCTCAGGGGTCACCAGGACCCAAGTAAGACACCAAATCACTACTAACCTGACTTAGCTTGGGCCCCAGATTCCAGGGCAAACCAAAAAAGGGTGCTTATCTTTCCTTAGGCCCTCTGCCTGATTTCTATGTCTGGTTTCTCTCTGGGCAGCCCTTTGGCACAAAACTCCCAGAGGTGAGGAAGACCATCTGTGTTGGGTGTAGGTGCCAAGTTAGAAGTGCAGAGGGTCAGGCTTGGGAGTTCGCAGAGGGCGAGGCCTCCAGCTGACAATGTTTGCAACGTCTGAGAGCTTGTCCAACAGCGGAGCCTCAGAAGGCGAGAAGGAAACAAGGTAGGCTGTTGATTCCCAGCTCCTCTCCAGGAGGGTGGGTGGTGGAGTGCTGGGAAACAGCGCCTTCTCCATTGACCCCCACCCTCCTTTCATGCCCGGCTCCAAGGGCACCTGCCAAAAAGCCTGCCCCCGTGCTCTGGGAAGTTCACTCTGTAGCTTGAGCTGCTACCATGTCTGTGCCGACACTGTGAGTGCCTCTGGGTTATCCTTATCATCCCAAGGAACCAAACAGCTGGCGCTCAATAAATGGTAAATGACCAGCTTCCTGGCCAGTCCTGCTTGGCCTGGACGTGCCCCGAGTGGGCGACCTGGGCAGTTGACTGGCTCATTTGGTTTGTGCTGGGATCTGGCGAAAGGGAAGAGGCTGAGACACGGCTGACACCGACTTTCTCCAAGCAGTAGGGACATGATCTGAGGGGCCCTGGATAGCCTGCAGGGATGGGGGAATGGGCAAGGGAGTGTAAATGACTCAAGGTTAAGCCTTCCCTACTGTGGGAACCCAACTAAACCAGAGAGTTAAAGCACTCTTCATAGGAGGCCCTCTGGGCTGGGAGGCAGACGGAGGCCACTGACTCATCATCGGACCTCTGGCTGCCTGTCTCTGGGGCTGGGTTTAGTCTTCTTCTCAGTCCTGTGGAGAGAATACTCTAGGCTTTATCACCCTCAGAGGGGGAGTATGGAGGTCCAAAAAGAAAGGGTTTTGACAATGCAAAGTGTTAGGACGATTATATTCATTCTTTACTTCTCTCTTCTTTCCTTTCCTTTTCACCCATCCACCCATCCATTCATCCATCCATCCATTCAT
The DNA here is from genome assembly GCA_026826555.1 of Tolypeutes matacus. NCBI lineage: Eukaryota > Metazoa > Chordata > Mammalia > Cingulata > Chlamyphoridae > Tolypeutes > Tolypeutes matacus. The sequence goes on along the minus strand of JAKSZT010026914.1, from coordinate 13,598,204 downwards.
CATCCATCCACTTGTCCATTCCTCTCTCCTGCTCTTCTGTCAGTTACCCAATCACTTATTCATTGACTCATCCATAACAATGTCACGCGTGCCTGCACCGGGACATGTCTTGGTCACCTTCTGCAATGAAGGAGCTCAGTGGCCAAGTGGGCATTTCCCTGCCTTGGCCCCTGCTCCCTCAGGAGGCCTCCCCGACCATGCTGACCTCCATCCCACCGTGATCTCACCTTCCTCCGGGCTCGGAGAGCCACAAAGCCACAGCCACAGAAGGAATAACTCGGGCCCCTCCCCCTGGGGTCCCCCTCTGCACCCTCACTCCCACAGAATCACCCCTCTCCCAGCTACGGTGAGCCCGTCCTGTCTGTCAGTGAACTGCCAGCTCTATCCTTGCTGGAGGGGCGGTGTTTGCAGGTGGGTTTCCTGAAGCAGGGTCTGATTTGTATTTAACCTCTCACAGGTGGGGAGTCTTGCTTCCCCAGCCGAGGTCAGGGTGGGCCTCATTTCTCTCAAGGGCACCCATGGCCTCCACCCAGAGCCAGGAGTCTGTAGGTGTCTGACAGCTTCTGGAGCAAATCCCCAGCCAGGCCCACCGAGCCCCATGATGGGGCAGACATTCCGTGCTTATTGTAGTAGAAGCAAGGACCACAGGCCAAGTCAGAGAGGACAGGAGAACACAAACTCTGTGGCTCCACCAGCTGCAAACATGGAGGACCCACCCATTCTCCAGTAGGAAAATGGGGGTGGGGTGGGGGGCAACAGGAACCCAAGGAACAGATGGTCAGCCTGGCCCAAGCCCCCTGAACATGCTGCATGGCGTGGTGGGCATGGCACCTAGCCTGCTGCCCTACTGGCCGCCAGGGGTGGGATGGCATAGGTTCAGGGCTAATCCATGCCCTTGCCCCACCCTCCCCCAAACCAGGGGCTAGCTCGCCTGCCTGTTGCCCTAGCCCACCATGACTGGTGGCTCAGATTCCCAACCTCTGAGGGCCCAGACCCTCCCTGGATTCTGCTCAGGAAGGTCGGATGGCAGAGCCCTCCACCCCCAGCTCAGCCCCCTTTACCCCTGGGCACAGTTAGGGCTCTGGCCAGCACGTCTCAAGCTCGAATGTCTGAATCACCTGGACACTTGTCAAAAAGCAGATGCTGTGCAGGAGGTCAGGGCCGAGGCTGCATTTCTAACAAGCTCCCAGACGATGCCAAAGCTGCCGCCCCCAGGACTACACCTAGAGTAGTAAAAGCTCCAAAGGACTCCCTGCTCCATCCAACCCAGCCCAGAGCTTCCAGCTCCACCCCACTCTTCAAAGCACCCAGCCTTGCTTCCCAGAGAGCTGGCAGGCACAGGCAGAGGATACGTCATGTAGGATAAAAAAATCTTTTCAAAAGTGGTCTCTGAGGGGAGGGGAGAGGGGATGCATGGGGGATGGGGGGGGCAGAGAGACAGGAGCCCAGGGACAATAGTGAATAGAGTTGGGATTATTTCCTGAACTGTGACTCCTCATGGGAACGGGGTTATGAAAAGCTTTTCTTAAAATGGTTATTATTTAGTGGGCTGTCCAAAATAAACACACACACGCACTGCACGGAGCCAGGCAGGAAGTGAGAAACATCTGGGAGACATCTGGCTGCTGCAGAACTCAGAAGCAGGCTGGGGAGGGCCAGAGGGAGCCGGGGCCGGTCTATGTGCCTTGATTACCCACAGACTCACACTGCCACGCTGGCACGCACGGCCCCCGCCAGCATGGCTCAGGGCATGCAACGCGCGCGCACACACACACACACACACACAGAGGCAACCCCAGTCACTCACTCACAGCAGGGCCTGCAGGTTCTCGGAAGCGGACATCCTTGCTCTCAGCATCCGCCATCCCCCTCCCTCTTCTCCTGTTCTTGGATGTTATTATATTTATGACTTGTCTTGCTGAGTACACAGGCTGAGTGTTTTCCTTCCACCTGCTCCCTAGTTATCCTAGCAAAGCAGCCGCAGGAGGTAGAAGGAGGTATGAGGAGACCCGAGGGCCAGTCTTGCTCTGCCCTGAGCAGGGGGATGGCCCAAGGCAAGTCAAGAGACTTGTCCGGGTCTCAGTTTCCTCCTCTGTAAAATGGCCTGTCATTCTCTGCCTGGCTCATGGGAAAAGAGGCATTCATTCAACTGATTTTTACTGTAAGCCTTCCGTGGTGCCATTCTAAGATAGGATGATGCCAACACCTCAGCATCCTGATTTAGGGTGTAGCCATATGCCTGAGTGGTCCTGGGGGCTGAATCTCCCCCAACAGGCCCCAGCCCAGGCTGCAGGAACTGCACCACCTTGTGAAGGCCATGGTGCTTCACCATTTCTGGATGGAGACACCTCCAAGGAGGCCTGGGTGGGCAAGGACTTTGTGTCTGTGTAATTTTGTGTCCCCAAAGATGCTGAGCTCAGTACTGAGCACAGCAGAATAGGTGGGTGGGTGAAGAAACGGGAGTAGCAGGAGATCATGGAAAAGGTACAGACTCTGGAGACAGACAGACCCAGCTATAGAGTCTGGTGCTGCCACAAGCTGGCTGTGTGACCACGGGCAAGTCACTTCACCTCTCTGGGCCTCAGTGTCCTCATGTATAAAATGGGGGAGAACAATGCTTATCTCCAAGGGTTAAGGAGCATGTCGGGCCAGGCCCTTTGCACAGTGCTGGTGCTGGGTTAGTGCACAACAGTCGTTAGCAGCCAATGTTATTATGGAAGACTTTCAAAGTAGTCCCCGCTGATGACCAGTGACCATGTGTGACGTTGCTGTAGTCGTTCCTTTCATCTAGGTTGCAGAAGGACATCTTGGGGCAAGTGGGGGGCCCTTCCAGTGTACCCTGGACTCTGGTCTCTCTAGCCTTGGCCATTCAGGTGGGGTGGCATGAGGTGAGATGGGCAGATGTGGGAGTGCTGAAGGCTTCCCAAGCTCTCCTGGGGAAGCAGGGAAGGGAGCCAGTATGGCTGAGTGCCTACTCTGTGCCAGGCACTTGATGGTAGCATCCTCCCAGAAGCCTACAGAGCTGTGCCGTCCAACATGCTAGCCACTAGCCACATGTGGCTTTTTAAATTGAAATCTCCCCAGGAAGAAGAGGGAAGTCAGGGCCACAGGCTGCAGGATGGGGACGGTTCTCCTGCAAAGTAGCCCACTCCAGTCTCTCCTCTCCCTCTGGGGCTCCCTCTTTTGGCCAAACTAGTTCCAGGGCCTCAAAGTGTCTTACCATGAACTCCCCTACCTTCTAGCCATGTGGCTTGGTCACTTAGCCTTTCTGATCCTCAGTTTCCCCATCATCCACCCATGGATGGGTGAGCTCACAAGATCAGTGCCCAGAACATGCACATCCGTGGATGCCACCCAGGGCAGGACAGAGAGGGCCTCATGCTCCCCCTTCGGTACCCCCTCCCTGCTCTGCTCCAAGGTCATTGCTGGGGTGGGCCCAGGAAGGAAGGCCTCAGGCCTCCCCTAGCAGATCAGCAGGCTTAGCCTCTGCAGCCTCTGAACATCAGACCACGTGTGCAGAGACTTTTTCCAAGCAGCCAGGGACTCCAGGCAACCCCTGGCTCCTCACACTGGGACTCTGGGCCAGCCCCGCTCTAGGCTGTAACCTCATTTCAGGTGAAGTGCAGGATAGCAAGGCAGTGGCTTGGGCTGTTATTGTCCCCATTGCCAGATGTTTACTGTTAATATTAAGCTGGCTGAACTCACCCTAATTGCTGGGGAGCACCACTGTGCTTCTGCATCCTTGGGGGGCATGTTGTGGCTCTGGGACTTGATTTTGGGTGGTGGTAATGGGAGGCTCCTTCCAGCTCCAACAGCCTGTGATTTAACAATAGAGATCTCCTGGCACAGTGCCAGGCCAAGAAGACAGGTCTTCTGTCCTGGTGCTAGTGCTCAAGTCCAGTCCACCCTCCCAGGAACAGAGCTGACGTGCCCACTAAGCACGTTCTTCTCCCTTCGTGCCCACCCCCTCCTCAGGTGAGAAAGGGCTACTTGGGCAGCAACCAAAGCCCAGCACTCGGCCTTAATGCTCACGTGCACGCGATGGCCTCTGGCTCACTCCCCGTGCACAGCAGAGCCACAGGAGACACCAATAAGCTTGGACACGGCCAGCCACCAGATTCCGTGACGCAAGCCTCTTCCCTGACTCGAGAGTGCTGAGCTGCAGTGCGGAAATGGAGTGCTTAAGGCTTCAAGAGCCTTTGCAACAGGCTGGAGCTCTTTCTGGAACATCTGCAGGGTGCCCCTGCTGCAGCTGCCAGTTAGAATCTCTCTAGGGGGGCCTTCTGGCATCTCTCGCCCAGCAGGTTCTCAGGGCTGCTTGGACAACTTCTCCCCTAACTGAAGTGAGCCGCTGCTAACTGATCTCCAAACACGAGCTCTGAGAACCTCAGAAGGCAGCCAGGTGGCACAGTGGTCATGGGTGTGGGGTCGGGAGTCACGCTGCCCGGTGTGTGAAGCCCTCGCTGGTTGCCTGGGTTCTTGGAGACTCTGCCTCCTCATCTGGAAGTTGGGGATACAGTTCCTGCCTAAGGGTGAATTGAGTCAGTACAAGCAGAGGGCACAGAACAGTTCTTGGCATAGATGTAGCTGCCATTATGGTGCCCTCTTAAAAACACTAAGTCTGAAAAATAATCACAGGCTCTTGGACTCTCAGACAGTTAAATTGAAAGAAGCTTAGAGGGCTATCCCAAACTCCCCCTCCAGGCAGGAATCCCAGACAGAGGCTTCTTCTTGGTCCTTGGGGACTGTTACCAGGGAGCCTGCCTCCTCTTACTTCTAAGGGCTGTCAAAGGAGCCCTCTTCTGGCTTCTCAGCCACAGGACTTCTCAGGCCAGACAGAAGGGTGGCCAGGGATATCACCTGCAGCTTGTGCTTTTCCTGGGCGGTGGAGGAGTAGTGGGCGTGTGGCTATGGGGGTTGAGGGGGTGTCTGCCTTGGCCAGAGAGGGGGCAGGTGTCTGCTGGGCAGTGAGGAAATCATTGCTGTTGGCCTCTGCTTAGCAGTGACCCTAACAGGAAGTGATCTAGTGGGTCTCGTGGGAGGCAGGAGTCAGAGGAGCGGAAGGACGGAGCTGGACCTTACATGCCTCATCTCCTTGCTGCCTCTCTGCTCGCCCTTTGCCCATGGCCCAAGGCCACGCTTGCTACCTCCATGCTCATGAGAGCCTTCCTTCCTTACTGGGGGGTATTGGGGTCCTGGAGGAGGAGAAATTATGATTCAGGGAAGTTACAAATGAAGAGGAGCAGATGTGTTCTTGTTGGTAAGTGGCTGGCCCAGGGCAGCAGGTGGAGGGCCAGAGGAGGCAGATTTGGGCTCAACACCCACAGCTGTCCAAGTTGTCCAGCAAAGCACCACCCATGAGAGGGCATGGAGGTGGTGGGGGCTGCTTAAAGGGGTGAGAAATATGGCTCTGCGGCTTTCTTGGAGGGGGAAAGGAGAGACCGTGTGGGTAGGGAGTGGGGCAGCGTCTAACATGCCACCCTCTCAGCACCTCTCTGCAGCTCCCCAGAGGCCAGCTTGGCTGCCTCCAAGCACCCCACATAGAGTACCTGTGTCTCTCTCCAGGGGTCCAGGCCAGCCTCCCCCACGGAGAGCAGGCCCAGGGGTTTATATGTACAGGTCCCATTTTCTGAATGCCAAATCCAGGTGTATGTGTGTTTCCCTTGGCGACAACAGGATAGAACTCGGTGATGCTGAGAAATTGGGGCTTCAAGGTCGCCCCAGGAACCCTCTGCACTGGCGACCACATGGCCTAGGAGACTGTACACATCAGCAAGGTCCTGCCGACCCCCTGCCCACCCTGGGGAAACATCCTGCTCTTTCACTGCTGAAAAGAGAACTGGGGAGGGGGGTGTGGAGCTGGGTATGTGGTGGGGCCCTGGGCCCTGCCAGCTTAGCCCCAGGCGCTAACATTAATGCTAGGAGGGGTGGTGTGTACCTTCTGAGCACAAATTTACCAGACCTTGGGCTGAGTCCTTCCCAGGGACCCCCGGATCCCCCTCATGAGGTGGGAACTACTAGTGCTGCAGAAACAGGATCAGCGAGGTGCAGTAACCTGCCCATTGTGGGGAGCTCCTACCTGCTCAGGATACCCCTTCCTAGGATGGGGAGCCATAGCCTGGGCCAGCCCCCATCCACCCACTCTCTGCCATATTCATTCCCCGCAGCCTGCTGCTGATTCAGGAACCCCTTCCACAAAACTAGACTCTTCTGAGGGGGACATGACTCTGTTGACCTTCCTTCATGGAAGACAGTTCCCGTTCCCAGGGCTGCGGTAAACACTCCCACCCCAGAGTCATCACGCTGCCTTGTAAACCCCAGACTGCCAGCTGAGAGCAGACGGTGGCTTTAGGGCGGATGGAGGGCAGCCCACCAGCTCCTGCGCCACCCTAGGGCAGCTCAAGGGACAAGGGGTGAGTGAGGAGTAATCAGGCCTCAGTTTGTAAGTCTGAGCCTGAGGCTCAGACAAATGTGAGAGACTGAAAATGCAAAATACAAGGGGGAGGGAAAGACACAGCACAGCAAAGTCGGTGCCAAGCAGGAATCAAGGGGAGTTCCAAGTGGTTTGGATGGGGGAGGAAGTATGGCAGACAAAGGTGAGTGAGCAGCAAAGCCTGGGGTCATGGAAGCTTCAGGAAGAAGAAAGCAACCCAGGGGAACTGATCCTTGAGCTGTCTCAGGGGTCCACAACCAAGCCCGCCTGAGGCAGGTGTCTGTGGAGGATTGTACCTGACCAAGCCTGCCTGAGGCAAGTGTCTGTGGATTGTACCTGACCAAGCCCGCCTGAGGCAGGTGTCTGTGGAGGATTGTACCTGACCAAGCCCGCCTGAGGCAGGTGTCTGTGGATTGTACCTGACCAAACCCGCCTGAGGCAGGTGTCTGTGGATTATACCTGACCAAACCCGCCTGAGGCTGGTGCCTGTGGATTGTACCTGACATCCACTCTCCCTTCTGTACCAGCCAGCACCCTCCAGGACATTCTCCCCCTGAGTTCTACGAACCTCTAAACCGCCGGGAGACTGATGTTCCAACGGGAAAGGGCTTTCCACCGAAGTGGAGAGCCATGCCGCCAGAGCCTTCTTATTTTTAATGATCACTCTCCTATTTATTTAGTTTCTGAGCAGCCCCAGATTTCTGCCTAGGGAGTTATAGGCAGTCGGGCTATTTGTGGTGAAGTTAATGAGGCAACTCTGTAGAAGCCGCCTTCTCTCCCGCTCAGCTGTGGGGAGACAGCGAGGCCCCTTGTACCCCCAATTACCTGCCCAACCAGGGGCCTCTCCCACTTTCTTCAGTCCTTCCCAGCTCAGGTTACCCCTCCCCACTCTACCAGACCCCTCCAGCTTGCCACAGAAGAGAAAATGGTCCACTGGGCAGGCATTTTATTGTTTTTACTTGCCTTAAGGTATGCATTAAAAGTTTCTTAAGAAAGAAAAAAGACTTAAGAAGTCCTAGTAAAGACCATTCCGACTCCCATAGAGATGCCTCTAACCCACTGGCTAAGGATGGAGGTGGGGGCTTCCAGCACACCCCTCACTGCGCATGCCCGTGGTGATGGTTACACTTACAAAGGCCGGGTCATTCAATCCTCACTCTTCATATCCTTGTTTTACAGAGGAGGGAACTGAGGCCTCAAGAGGCAAAACAGTCGCCCATGATCACGGGATCGGTGGGAGGCAGAGCTGAGACTGGGGTACCGGCTGCCAGCCTCCCAAGACCCCTAGCCATTGAACTCTAGTCCCTCTCACATAGTCTCGTTAAACTTCATGAGACCTTAGGGGGTAGATTGTTACACATTCTCTTGTGTAGTTGAAGAAGAGGAGGCTCAGATGGGTTAAAGAATTCGACAAACGACCCGACCGGCATCTAAGAAGTGGGAAAGGAAGAACTTGAACTCTATCTGTTGCCAGAGCTTGTCCTCATAAGCATGAGTCTTGAAGAGCAAGAAAGAGGGGTCCTTGGGGGAAAGTACTCTTGTTCCCCAAGGGCAGACCTCAGCTCACAAGGCGGAGGGCAGGCAGGGTCAGCCCTGGCTCCTTGGGCTGCTGCTGCTCTGCACCCAGCCTCAGCTCCTAGCTGTCTGTAACCCCAGCATGGCCCATTTTCCCACCTACCCCCACTTCTCTCCCCTCCAAATCCCTGCACCGCCCCCCCCCCAAACCCCATTCACATCCTGCTTCCTCCAGGAAGCCTTCAGTGTCGCAGTGGCAGAGAACCCTTCCTCCTCTGAGTTACCAAAAGCGTGAGCTCTCTCTTTACAGGCATGTGTCTTCTCTCCCTAACTGGAATTTTGTGAGTTCCTTAGGCAGGTTCCAGGCTCCCTTGGGGCTAGGCACAAGAGGGGGGGGCACCATAAATAACGAGGGGCTTCACTGTTCTCAGGAGGAGAAATCCAGGAGCAGGACCCCCTATGAACTCTAGCAGACTCCCTGGCCTCCAAAGAGCTCCAAGGTCCTCCTGAGCCCAGGTTTCCCCTCTACCACCTGAAGAAAGGCACAAGCAGACTTCCTTGACACAAGGGGGAAACCGAGGCACAGCTAATGGTGGGAGCCAGGAAGGATGCATCTGAGTGACTGGTGGCTCTAAATGGGGGCATGTGCCAGGTAAGCCTAGGACCCACCAGTGAGGAGGTCTGGGTGGGGGAGGGGGAGCCTGGGCTCAGCTCCGAGGAGCTCCGAGAAACGCTTTATGACTTTCTAAGTGGGAGCTCTGCTGACAGCTTAACAGCCAGCTCCTCCCAGCCCTGGGCTTCATATTTATGAGCTGAAAGGCTTTGAGGGGGAGACTCAGGAATCCAGCCCACACCACCCAAGCCTCAGCCCTCTGGCTCCAGGGCCAGGAAGCCATAAAAAATTATCTTGAATTGCTTCCCTTCCCCCAGATGGTTTTTTTTTTTGGAGGGCGGGGAGAAAGGGGGGAATGGGGAAGGAGATGCTGGTGGAAGTGGGGGCAGGGAAGGTATAGGGTTTTTTCCAAAGCCTGTACAAGCAAACACTCATGGAGGGAAACCACTGACCCCTCAGCCCGCCTCATGTGTGACTGCCCAGGGGTCCCTGGCCTTAGCTGTGAATGGCTGGCCATACTCATATTTATGGGGGTAGGGGAAGCCTACTCCATGCCAAGGGCATCACCTCCAACATCTCATTTAATATTCATAACAACCCTGGAAAGTTTGAAAAGGTTTGGAAAGGTGGTGTCTGTGGGCTCCAATTTTGCTGTCCTTCCTGCCCCACCAGGCTGCCCCAGGGTGTGGAATGCTTGAATCTCCTTAGTTTACAGCTGAAGAGGCCCAGAGAGGGAAATGAACTTGCCTAAGGTCACACAGCATGTTAGTGGCCAAGTGTGGAGGTGAAACTAGGTCTCCCACCTCTGAGTGGCCTGTGATACACTGGGAAGAGCAGACTCCCACATGCTGGTTGAGGCAGGTGAGGATGATCCCTTCTTCAGAAACTGGGCCTGGGTCTCCCTCTTTGCATGATGGCCGGGTGCCACCAGATGTTCTCCAGAGCTCTGGGCAGCTCTAGCACTTTAAGATTGGGATTTTCGTTGCTGCCTGGTCCTAGGCCCAGTCGGTGGTTGTACTGCACCCCCTGCCCCCTGCTCTCATTCTCAAGCCCCAGGGAGCCACCCCTCCTTTTCAGACTGAGGCCAGAAGGCCAAACCAGTCCTGGCCATCCTCTGAGACCAGACCCCAGAGCTGGGAGCTAGGCCCTGGGAGCCCTCTAGCACCCTCGCCACTCCCGCCCCAAGTGTCCTCAGCCCCTGTCTGGCCTGGGAAGGCCAGCATCTCCCACAGGATGTGGCCGTCTGGCTGGCTGCAGCCTCCACCACATCCCTTCTGGGCACTGTCCAGGCCTGATGCTGAGGATCGCTGACCACGGAAGAGACCCCACCCTCTGTCCCCATCGCAGCCACTCTGGCTCGGCCCCCAGTCCACACAGTCCCTTCTTCCCGCTGAAGTGGGTCAGCGCCACCCAGGGAAACCAGACCTCCACTCTCCACTGAGCCCAGCTGGGCTCTCAGGCTGGAGGGAGGGCTGAGCGAATGGCCTCCAAGCCCCCAGAAGGCCAAGGCAGGCTGGCAGGAGGTCTGGCCTGAAGGGTCTTTTGGTGGCTGCAGGCTTCCTGGTCCCCAGTTTTTCTCTGTGGTCTGGACCCCCTAGCAAGGGGCTGTCTGCAGATAATCAGGGAACAGATTCCCAAAGTAGGAGGAAAAAAAAGCACTCAGGCGCCAGACAGGATCCTTATCTTCTGGGGTGGAATGTCAGAGGCAGCACAGGCAATGGGGCAGGGAGTCCCGGGAGGGAGGTCCCGATTGTGCAGCCCTGGGAGGGGTGGGGCTTAGGGAACCGCCCTGGGCTCTGGGGAGGGCAGGGAGGAGGGGGAGAGAGGCAGCAGGGGATGGCCTGTGCTGGCCAGCAGAGCTTGAGGCCTAAGGGGAATCTGGCCTACCAAATCCTTGCCCTCCAGTCGAGCTCTCAAGAAAGGTCTCCCGCATGTGTACAGACCAGCCCTGGAACCTCTGCAGAGCAGAGGTGGGGAGCCAAGTTGAGCCCCCAAGCTGCGAGCCAGGAAGCAAGGCGCCCAGACTCAGCAGCTCTGAAACTGGCTCTGCCACCACCTTAGCCACGTGACTTTGTGAGTACATTCAGCCTTAGAGCTCTCACCTGGAGGATGGGGATTAAAACCCCACATTGCCTCTTTGACAGAGCTTTCGGAATCCTCCATGGAGTTACAGTCTATGAAAACTAAAAAAGGCCAAAGTGAAAGTGTGCCCCGAGTGCTGTTCTGAGCCTCCCACCTCTTGGTGGGATAGGGGCCTCTCTGCTGGCTCTCAAAGGGTCTGGGAGCCCAGAGGAAGTCATGCCAGCTGCTTCACTACTAGTGAGACCCCCCAACATGGAGACAGTCCCTTTCACAGAGCAGAAAGCAGGTTTTCTGATGGGGCCTGGTTTTCTCAGGGAGGCCCATCAACCAATAATAGAACAAGGAGCCTTCATTCCCCGGCCTGAGCAAAGGGCCCTGGAGGAGGGCAGTAGCAAGTGCGGATAAGAGCACGGGCTCTAGGGCTGGGTTCAAATCCAGGCCTCCACTTTCCAGCTGTGCGACCCTGGGAAAGTGATGCTCCACCTCCCCAACCCTGGTCTAAGTTTCCTTTATCTGTAATATGAGGAGGATGTCTTTTCAGCTTGAACATTCTGTGATTTTACCCTTGACCTAACAGTTGGGTCTCTGCCCCGAGAAACGTGAATTGTAATAACAAGAGAGCCAGGAAACATTCACACACATACATGAAAGAGCATCAAACTGTGACGCGTGTACCCTGGAGCATCTTGGGCTTCTTGCTGGAGTTGAGCTAGTTCACCTCCCAAGGAGGGGGTGGAAGAGGAAATGCCAGCCAGGGTCCTGACAAAGAAGGAAAACTTCTGGCTGGTGCTGGGGATTAAAGGCATGCTCCCCTGGGCCCCACCCCCAGCCCTGTGAGGGCCTGGCTGGGCCGTCCCCCAGCTGTCATCCAAGGGGACTGGTCCTCATTAGCTGCTCTGACAGCTGAGGGGGTTGGGAGGGGGCAGGCTGCAGAGCCTGGTGGCTGCTTGTGAACTTAAGCCAGAGACAGTGTTTGTCTGAGGGATGAGCTGAGTGATAGGCTATGGAGCTGGTTTAGGTGGTGGTGGTGCTGCAGGGAAGAAGTGCAAAGGCATGGCAAGGGGGGGTGGAGCGAAGGTGAGAGCTGCTGGAGCCCCAGCATTGTCCAGGCTGTGAATGTGGCTTAGCATCCCATGGCTCAATATTTATTGTAAGTTCATTGGTCTTGTACTGTGGACCCCAGATGTGGCCCACCGCAGAACCCCCTTCCCCCATCTCCTCACTGCCAGGACACACCCAAGAGGGACCTACTTCCCTGAAAGTCTGCCAAACCCAACTCTTTCGGTTTACATTTGGGGAGACTAAGGTCCAGAGAGAGGAAACACCCTTGCTCAAGGTCACGGGCACGCAGATACTCAAACTCAGCTCTCTTGGCTCTCAGGCCATCAGAATAGACAAATGACACAGGAGGAAAAACACCCAGACCACATCTATTTTCTTTTGTTTTATTTTTTTAGGAGGTCCTGGGGATTGAACCCGGGACCTAGTACATGCAAAGCAGGCACTCAACCACTGAGCTACACCTGCTCCGCCCAGACCACGTTTAGAGATGTGACAGCGACTTCTCCGCCAGCCTCCCCATCAGGTATGAGCAGAGCTGACAAATGCTGGGCTAAGGCTGCAGCTCTGCCACACAAGTGTCTACCAAGCCTCAGTTTCCTCCTTTGCACCAGCGAGGTAATCACTCCCAGCTCACAGAGCTGTTGGGAGGATTACATGAAACCAAACTAGGGTCCTGGACAACAGAAATTTGTTTATCTACATGCTCAGGGGAGGGGCTGGGAAGAAGTAAGGCAGGAATCGTGGGCAGGATGACCGTGGGAGAGGAGTGGTCCACAGGCTGCCAAATAAAGCCCTTCTTATCTCAACACCAAGGCAAGGCAGGAGGTAACTGATAAATTAGCTGCAAGAGCACCTTTGTAACCAAGAGAAGGCATGTAAATGACCTAGGGCAACGCTGGGGTACCAAGTAGCAGAGCTTGTGGTGATGTCATGCTCCCACCCAGTCCCATGCCTTCTGGCAGGCAGCTGTGAGGTCACCGGCAGCAGCTCCCTCCCCCACCCCGGGCTGAGCCAAGAGGAGCATGGCACTGCCAGGGCTGGGGCGCCGCTGCCTGGCAGAGTCCACGAGCCCTGCCCTCTCCCTCCCACACCCCCTCTGCCACCGCTGTTCCTCCAGGCCCCCGATCGTGTCTCAGAGTCTTTCCCCATGAGCACAAGATTGCTGCCTCTCATATAACACATAAGCTGTGGTGTGAACTTCTGGTAAATAAAGATCTTATTTAAAACGTGTGCTATCAAGGGAGGAGAAGAGACAAGTTCCAACACAACTCGTGCGTCTTGCCAGGAAAGGAGGTGCTGGGGGCCATGTGCAGAGGCCCAGGTCCTTCCTGGGAAGTCGTGGGGAGGGACCGCAGGCCTCGGCAAGGCTCTCGACTTATCTGCCAGGGTTGAATCGGGTATCACGTTCTTCATGCAGGCAGGAGGGTTTGGCCAGGAGGGTGCCCCTATCGGAGGCTTGGGTTTGCCATGTGGAACAAGAGAGAGGCTTAACCTTGTAGGACGTTCCGAGAACGGACCCGGAGAGGCCTCGGGGACCATCTGATCCTGGGGTTCTCTTACCTTAGCTGCACAGTAGGACCACCTAGGAGCATGCAGAACTATGAACACCCATGCCAGACCCGACAGCAATTAAACCAAAATCTCAGGGCTGGGACCCAGGCACCTGGACTTTTAAAGGTGATCCCACTGTTTCAGTGGAGGCTGAGAACCACAAGCCAGTCCCTTTTCAACAAGGAGTGTGCTGCAGAATCACCTGGGCTGCTTTGTTAATATTCATAGGCCCCAGCCCTGCCCAGATTTCTTAACCAGAACTTCTAAGGGTGAAGGCCAGGCATGGGAATTTTGAAAGGAAAAGGGAAAAACAAAACAAAACAAAAAAAAACTCAGATTCTTTTGTACAATCCTGCTTATTCATTCACTGAGCCTCTGCCCTTTGAGGGCACTCTCCATGCCAGGCACTGTGCTGGTTCATTACCGAATGAGTGACAGGGCCCTGCCCTCACGGAGTTTACATGCCAGTGGGAAGACAGAAGAGAAACTGGCAAACACATAAGAAAATACACGAATGATCCTTCCAGATGGGAACAGTGCTTTGAAAAAAAGTAAAAGAGGCAGGGGGATCAAGGAAGGCCTCTTTGAGGAGGGGACAGTGAGCTGAGACCTGAATGACAGGAAGGAGCCGGCCACGGAAGCTCAGGGGAGGGCGCTCCAGACAGAGCCGGAGCTACCAGTGTGGAAACTGATGACTCCATTGGCCACAGAACCCACGCTCGGGCCAGCCCCAGGTTTACAAGGTGCTTGTGTAGACAGGACATGAGTGGCCCCTGGGCTGTCGCAACTGCATCCTCTGCCCCTCCAGAAATTCTGCAGGCTACTGTGCCGAGGGGATTTTAAGGAAATGTACAGCTGGAAGCTGGGGGAGACCCCAGAGTTCACTAGTCCACCCCCTAATTTAACAGATGGGGAAACTGAGGCTCAGAGAGAGGAAGTTATTTATCTGGTGTGGCATTTCAGCTCTGAAAAGGTTAAAAGTGGCAAGGATTTCACTAGGGAGCTGGCTAGGCTGTCTGGCCCATTGTCTCCTACATCAGCCACCCTCCCACCCTTGACCCCAAACCCCTGCTCCTTGTTGTTCTCCATAAACCATCTGTGTCTCCCAGCCCTGGTACAAGCCTGCTCTTCCCCAGTGGGACACACCCAGGGAGCTTAGGTGATGGAAAGGTGGGGAACCCCCATCCCCATAATCTCTTTGAGGGTGGGAAGATCCTTCCTCTCACACCTGGAAGCCAGGCAGAATGGGGCCAGATAAGGCCAAGGAATTTTCCCCTTGGGGAAGGCTGGTCCGGGCTGTCCCTGCACTGTGAGCATCTATGCCCCAGGAATGAGGGTATGGGGGTGGCCCAGGAACAGGGGGTCAGAGAACTGATGTTGGGGGAGGGCGGAATGGGCAGAAAGAATGTGGCTGGCTGTCTTGGGAAAGTCCCTGCCCAGGAGAGGCAAGCTGGGCCACTGGTCACTCCATGGACAGACCAATGAAAGGAATTTCCAAGTTGGCCACTGACTTGCTCTTGCTCATCCCCACCCTGATTTCCACCTCGGAATGTGATGCAGCCAAGAGGGCTAGAGGCGGGGGGCTGCCCAGTCTTCAGCCTGCTTGGTCTCTGCTTTGCTACATGTCCTGGGGTCAGCAACATCCCTTGCTGGCCATGAGTGGAGGGTGAGACCCTGTACCCCAAACAGGCATACATCCCCACTCTCTTTGACCAATCAGAGCTAAGGCCTTTACAGCATCTGCTAATGCCCTGCCCAGGCCCCTGTAGGTAAAACGGGGAGGTAAGCCAGGGTTCCAGCCAAGGATAGTCTGGAATACTCTAGATACTTCTTTTCTTAATCTTTCTCACCCATCAATCCAAGAGTAAGAGGGCTGGCTGGGTAGCAAATCAGGCAGTGACAAAGCAAGTCAGGAGATAACTTGGGCAGTTCCCTTTTTCTGCCTCAGTTTCCTCATTGTAGAAGGGGGATGAAAACACTGGCTCTTCCTGGGGGCCAGTTTCGCTTGTGGAAGTGCCTTTTGCAGGGAAGGGCTCCATGCCCTGTGATGGTGTTGGGAAGCCTGCAGCAGCAAGGGCCGATGCTCGCGCCCAGCTCTGACCCAGCGCAGGGGACGCTGGCCCTCCCATACCCCCTGCGAGGGCCAGGCCGGCGGCTCCATGGAGCAGTGAGGACCTCCCCGCCCCCACGAGCTTTGTGTTCACAGTTCCTCAGAAGAAGCCTCGGAAAGGAAGTCCAGGGATGTCAGTTGCTGGGAGTGCCCGGGAACCTCTGTTTAGCCTGCCCTTTCCAGCAGGTTCAGCACCTCAGGGGGCCTGGGCTACGATGGGAAGGCAGAAGGATGCTTCCTTCAGGCTTCCAGCCACTCCCTCCCAGCTCCACAGGATCCAGGGAGCCGGGGCAGGGGTACAGAATAGGACACTGTCAAGGGTGTAATAACTGGTAAGGGAGTATTGACCAGTAAGCAGAGTTCTCAGGGCTTGGAGCTCCCTCCCACTCCAGAAGGCTCTGAGGTCTGGCTCAGCCCCTCCCCCCCCCCCAGGCCTAGCTGCTCTGAAGGTGCAGATACCCCCAGCAGGACTCTGAGGTGCCCCTAGGCTGCTAATGTTCCTGCCCAGGCTCCTCCATGAACACAGACTCCTGAGCAATTCTTAAAATGGGCAGAGGCAGGAGAGAGGGCCTGGAGGATGCTAGCTGGGACAGGCCTATGGGAAAAGCCCAGTTCTGTCCGTCAATCGGCAGTCATTTATTGCAACCAGAATCCCCTTTGTGGAGGGTTCTGCATTTTGCAAAGTGGCTCCAAGTTCTTCTATTTGTTCACCACCCATCACTCCACAAGTAAAGCCTGGGACATGAGGAAGGTACACAGGGGATAGTGCCTGGCCCCTGCCTTGGGGAGTGGGTGGCAGGCAGGCTCGTAGAAAGAGCTCTGACCAGTTTGCATTCCCACCAGCAATATCTGAGAGTGCCTGTTTTTTCCAGAGCCTCCTTGAAAATCTTTTTAAAACTTTTCCAGTATGGGATAAATTGTTTTAATCTTAGGGTTATTTTAATTAGCATTTTTCTAATTATGAGTGAGTTTGAACACTTTTCATGTGTTTGAGGGCCACAGTTATATCTTATTTTGTGAGTTGTCTGTTCATGTCTTTTTTCCACTTTTCTATCAGGTTTTTGATCTTTTGTCTCTAAATATTTATTAATACCTTTATAATATTCTAGGGATATTAGTCATTTTTCCGTGGTATATGTTGTGGATATTTTCTCTCAGTCTGTCAGATACTTTGCGTTTTGATTTTGTTTATGGTGTGTTTTTGTGAAAACATGTTTTCTGCTTTTATGTAATAAAAACTATCAACCTTTTATTTTATTGCCTCTGGATTTCAAGTTATAATTAGAAAGCCTTTCACTATACCAAGGGTAAAGAATCCACCCATATTTTCACCTAGAACTCGTTTGGTGTTATTGTTTACATCTAGGGCCACAATCCATTTAGAGTTTATTTTTCTGTAGGCTGTGAGATTTGAATCAATTATCTTTTCCCAAATGGCTACCCAGTTGTCCCAGCACCACTTATTAAAGAGTTTGTCTTTACCCAGTGATCTGAGTTACCACCTTTGTCATATACTATATTTCCATATGCATTGGGGTCTAATTCTGGACTTTCTATTCTATTACTTTTGACTGGTCTATTTGCCAATTCAGACACACTGTTTTAATTATAAAGGCTTTATAGTATGTTTTAATATCTTGTAATGATAATTTTATTTCTTTACCCATTTTTATGCCTCTAATTGAGCTCTCTTATTTAATTGCATTCGTTAATCCCTCTAACACAGGGTGGAAAGCAGAGATGGTGGGTATCCATGATTTATTACTGATCTTTGTGGAAATACCTTCATTTATTGGCTTTAAGACTAGAGTATATATGTTTTATTATGCTAAATAAGTATCCTTAATTCCTATTTTCTTAAGTGTTTATACAATGAATGGGTGTTGAATTTTGTCCAAAGCTTTTTCAGCATCTATGGAATTAATCATGATTTTGTTTCCTTAGATTCATTAATATGGTATATGATATGAATACAGGGTATATTATAAATACTAATGGATTGATTCTGAACCAACCTCACATTCCTAGAATAAATCCCATTTGGCTGATATATTATTTTCCTAAAAAAAAGGAAAGAACAGAATTAGAATTTCTCTGTCCTCAACTGTTTTATCTGATTCAGTCCTCAAGGCAGCCTTGTGAAACAGGTTTCCTTAATTCCCATTTCACAGATGAGGGAACAGAGTCTGACTATGGTGAAGCAGCCTGGCCAAGATCACCCCACTAGCAAATAACGGAGAGAGGACTGTATCCCGGTGTGACTCCCAAGGCCCCAGGGATATGTGGGCAGCATTATTTGTTATCCAGAGCTAGTAAAAACCTTAATATTTGCTAAGATGTTGGAAGAGGAAGAGCTCTGTAAGAACTGGGAGGCTCTCCCCCTACTCGCCAGAAACTAGAGCTGCCCTCCTCAAGCCAGCCCATCCAAGCCTGGCAGGGGAATGGCATGAGGGGCTGGCAAGGGGCTGCAGGCCAGGTGTGGAGTCAGCAAGCTGATTCTGCAGGAGGCCCCCGGGTCGGAAAGGCAGCAAGCAGTGGCTTCAAGACCTGCCACGCCCCCTTTAACTCTCAGCCCCCCTCTGTCTTGGCATCTAGGTCTCAGGCTCAGGATGGCGGGGGAGCGACTAGGAGAATGAAGGTTGGTTCAGGGTGGTGGTGGGCTGGGAGAGAACAAAACGGAAAGAAGAAAACTCTAACTCTCCACTCCCTGCTGGATCTACCTTTCCCGTTTTCTAAGAACGGGCAGCCAGCCGAGGGATTATGTAACTTTCGGTGGACATGGCAGATGGTGTGCTGGCTCAGACAGCACCAAACTCAGCACTGACACTAACCTCCCCTGACGTGGCACCCAGCATGGTCTGGGGGCACAGAGATGGATGGGAAATGGCCCAAACTCTTGTAATTTAGCACAACAGCCACAGCCAGCCAAGACACAGAAGCCAGGGCCCAGCCTAGCAACCGGCAGGTTCCAGGCAGGGAAATGGAAGCACGGGTCACCCCACCCCACAGTGAGTTCTCAGGGTGCACCACACAGTCTCTGAGGTAACAGACCCTGCTCCGCCTGCCTATTTCTGTCTCAGAGCAGCAGCACGAGGGTTTGGAGAACAGTTTCCAAAGCACCTCTCTGGGTGCTTCTTCTATTCCTTTTGCCAGGGAGTAACCTGAGGCTCAAAGAGGATGAGTGATTTGCCTATCACACAGTGACAGAGTTCGCCTCAGAGCTGAGGCTTCCAGACTCCTAGGCCAGTGCTCTTTTTAAGCATGTGTGACAATGCAGACTTCTTTCCTTGCTGACAAACCCCAAGGGGGCACCAGGTCACCTCACTGGTCATCCTGAATCACATGCACATGGCTTTACAATCGTGGATTTGGGTGGTTGGAAAGAATCACACCTCATGCTGAAACCTCGCCATGCTGAGACAAGGAGAAAGAAAGAAGGGGAATAACCAGTGATTTATGGATTGATTTCTTTCCAGGTGTAAAGAAAAAGAAACTTTATTGATCATACCCCATCTTATTTAATCTCCCCAACAACTGTCCGGGGCCCCCATTTTACAGCGAGGAGATGGAGACTCTGAGAATTGCAGTTAGTGATGGAGCAGGGACTTGAACTGTCTTCATCTGGACAGATGAGGGCTCCAAAGCCCAGAAAGGGACAGGCACTAGGCCACTGTCACACAGCATATTAGCTTCATGGCTGCGATTAGAATCCAGGCTTCTTCCTAATGCTCAGTTGAGCACTCTTTCTACCGATGACTCTTTTGCATGTTATGTGTATGTCTGTACAGAAGTGTGATGAACCAGGAGGAAAATGTGGGGTCAGGTCAAATTTGTAGCAAGGGTCATTGTGCTGAGTAGTTATGGCTGGCTGCCAGACAGGAATTCCAGATTGGTCTGTGGTGGGGGCTCCTGGCAAGGGCCAGTGGACACCCAGCTGTAAGGGTGATATCTGGGCCAGGCCTACTACTGCCTGAGCCAAAGACCTGGGAGTGTTTAATCTCCCAGGGACTCTCCCTCAATGTTAACACTGGACGCAGTGCCAGGGAGAGCCTGGCTCAGCCAGGCCTTGCAGCCAAAACTGCTCTCCTGCACCAAGCCCAGATCCTGCCAAGATGCTGGCGTAGTTCTTATGGGGCACCAAGGCCTGGTTGGGGTCAGTCCCTGGCCATGGGCCTTCAGACACACCTCTCAGTCCTATACCTGCTCCCAGGCTCCAGGGTAAGGATCCATGCAACAGGGTATTCTCTTGGGCCACTAGAAGGCAAGGTGGACATGAGTGGTCAATGGGCTTGGGGAGGCCAGCAGGAAACAAACATTTTAAGGAGGCCTAAATCTGCTATGCTTTGCTAAGACCACCTTGCAGATAAGGACACGGTTTACCAGCCTGGCAAGTGTCTGCCAATCTGCTCTCCACACAAAGGGGCTGAGGGCACTTGACTGCTGTGCTTTGTTAAAAGCTGGATGGTGGCTCTACTGGATTTAATGAGTAAATGCTTTCTACATGGAGGTCTGACCACTGAAGACCTGGCTCTGACTTCCAAGAAGTCAAAGAAAGAAAGCAGAAGAGAATGAAGGGAGTGAGGCAGGCAGGTAGTGGGGGAGGCTGTAAGCGTCTATATAGTGAAGGATGAGAACCTTCTAATTCTTTGGTAACTCATTCCCAGCAGCAAGTCTGCGGCACACTAGGGACTGAATCACAGCAACCTCTTGGCTGAACCCCTCATCCATCCGACAAGCAATTATTGAGCACCTTCTGAGTATCCTGCATTGTGTGGGAACCAGGGACACATGAGTGAGCCAAAGCAGACCCAGCCTCCCTGCCTTAGTGCCCCGGCGGCTCTCCTTTCACCTAGCTGTTCCAACCCCACGTTCCTCCACCCACTGACCCTGCCTGCCTGTCCCCAGTGCCCTGGCTCAGTGACACAGGAAGGGAAAGGGTGTGAGGCTGCCCCATATGGCATACCCCACCTCACCCAGTCACTGACCACTCTGTCTCTGAAGGGTGGTGTGTCAAGAGCCTGCCTAGCTTTGCCACAGAATGATCAAAGGTGGGATGGGGGAGGGGGTCAGGAACAACCTTCCTGGAATTTCTGACTCAACTTCTTGTAAGCTCTGCATCCTCCATGGGTGTTGAGGTCCCAGGCTGGGCAGGCGGGCGCCTCTGATCGCATTACAGAGCTGCTTTTCTTCGGCTCTGTCTCCTGACGCCAGCAATGCCTCCAGACGCCACTTGGGGCCTCCGGGGGCTGCAGGCTCCTGGGTGATCTCAGCAGAAGGCATTTCTCCCAGACCCGGGGGACACCTCCTGGGCTGGGGCAGGCCCAGGTGGGCACTAGAGACCAGAAAAGGCTGCCTCCGTCCTCTTCTTGCCCCTCTTCCTGGCTCTCTGGACAACTGGAAGTCACCACCTGGGGCTCTATGCCACCAGGGCTCTCCTACCCAGAAACGTGGGGGAGACAAGGTGGGCCCAGGCCCAGCCAGGCCTCAGCTGGATGCAGGGTGGGGAGCAGGAAGAGGAGGGAAGGAGTGCAAGTCAATGGAGCACCTATTCTGCGCCAGGGCTGCATGCTATCATCTCCTAGCAGTCTCCACCCAGTGAAGTCGGTGCTGTCATCCTTATCGCACAGAGGGGGAAACTGAGGTCCAGAGACTCAGAAACTGGCCTCAGCTCCAAAGCCTCGGCTCTTTCTACTATACTAAGAAGGGACCCTGGCCTCAGAGTCTCAGGTTTTACAAGATGATAAGATGCGAGTCAATGGCCAAATTTGGAATTTGTTTTCTGGGCGCACGTGCCAGATGTTCCCACCTCCCACCTTCAAGCACACATCCCCTGCCAGGAACATCCTCTCTGCTCCCCTCTGTTAGCTAAATTCTCCTCATCCTAGAGCCAGTCATGTACTATCCTCCCTGCCTTCAGGAAGCCTTCTTTGACTGTCCAAGCCCAGAGGAGTCTCTGTCTCCTCTCAACATCTTACATGTTTCCCGTCATACCACCCGATATCTGGTGTGAACAATGACGACGATGACGATGAGGAAGTGAATGCTATTTAACGCTTTAGAACATGCAAAGCACTTTTATATATTATCTCACTCATCTCCCCCGCAACGATCTGATGACATTGATGTTATTATTACTCCCAATTTGCAAAGGAAAAAACTAAAGCTCAGAGAGGGTAAGCAACTTGCCCTAGGACACACAGCCAGATGGTGGTACAGCCAGGATTTGAACCTAAGCAGTCTGACTGCACACCGTGTCAGGCCCTCCTGGCACACACACATCTTGGCTCGTCCTTGAATAGGTTCTTCTCATCACATGCTTCTCTTGCAGCCCCAGCAGCATAGGCCTGGCACCTGGCTCATGCTTCATAATCAAGAAGCAACATAAAACTCGTCAATTCCTCAAGGGTCAGGCCTATGCCTTGCCCATCTCTGACTCCCAGAGCCCAGCACTTGCTCAGGAAATGTGGGTTGGATTGAATGAATGTGGGCTGATCCTTTGCACCAGGTTTTAAGGCTGGGCCAGGTGTTCCAATACGTGCTCGCTAGATTCCTCCCCACTACATCAGTCCCCCCACCCCACCCCACCCCCGCCAAAGAAATGAAACTGTGCGATGGCACAGGGGTCAGGTCTTGGGGCAGTCTGCTCCTACCACACCCTCTGCAGGACTCCACCCTTGAGCCTTGCTATGGGGGGTGGGGGGTGGCAAAGGAGGGCGAGAGCCTCTTTTCTCACGAGCCGAGGCTGTCCCTACCGGTGGGGCCTTCTCTGCCTCCTGGGCCTTGGGTGTCTGGGGCTCTCGATCTGAGGCAGGAGTTGCTTATGGAGCAGGAAAAAGGGACCCAGGTCCCAGAGGGTGATTTATGGCTTCGAAGAGAGACCCAGGGCCGCATAATGCACACAAGGGCATTCCAGTCAATATATTGACTTTCTGGAGGGGCCTCTGTAAACACAAGTGGTTCTGGGCCTTGGCTACCTCTGTCTCTCGCTGGCTGCTAGAGGCCTCTTCAGATAGAACCAGATCAAAAATACGCAGCCCTGAGGAATCATACGTCCACCTCTCTTCTGCCCCAAACTTAGTGAGGGGGAGACCAACCAGGACCAGAGAGGGAACAGTTCTTGCCCAAGGTCACACAGAAGAAAAGGGGCAGGAACCAGAGTCTCCTAACTGTTAGGCCAGGATGTTGGCCCACTAGGCGCTGAGTCTCCCTGCTTTCTCCCCTCTCTCCCCACTCTCCTGAAGGAGGAAGGTTCTGGCATTGCAGGCTCGCCTGAAGGCTCATTGTGTGCCAGGCACTGTGCTAAGTGCTTTATCATACATCAGTCATTTAATCCTCAGAACAACTCCATGAGGACAATATTACTATTAGCCCCAGTTTACAGATAAGGAAATTGAGGCACGGTGCAATTAAGTGTGCTCCCCAAGGCTACAGTTAGTAAGTGGCAATGCGGGGAGGCTATGCTCACCTCCTCAGATTTCCAGGTGGCTACACCATGCACCCTTCTGCACCATAGGCGAAGGCCAGGGAAGGGGCCTCTGTGGGGGAGGGGCTCAGCAAGGAGGGATATGTGGTGGTAGGGGGGCTGGCAGTCCACAGAGGTGGTGACTAGCTCACAGGACTGGCTGAGTAGAGGATTCTGCCCTTCCTTCTCACCCACTCTGAGCTCTCTGGTGGGGGCATGGCAGAAGGCAGAAAAGTATACCTTCCCATGCCCCCACCCAGAAAAAAAATCCCTTCCAGTCCATCAAAAGTATTCCCAGAGTCCACTCTATTTTCAAGAGCCATAGAGAGAGAGACAGTAAAAAATAAAGCTTCTCCTCTTGAGCCCCAGCCCCAGGTCCCAGCCCACAGAGTCTGAGGTAGCTGAGAAGGGCAGGGGTGGAAATATGGTCAGGATATTGGTTCATCAAAAGGATTACTGCCCACCCCAGATGCTGTCAACTCTCTAGAGCAGTGCACACCTGCCCAGGTACCTCACCTACCTAGTCCCCATCCCTTTCCCCTTTCAGGAAGTGCTCTAAAAAAGACCTGAAGGAGGAGCAATTCAAGGTCTGGGTCCCCTCACCTCCTCCAGGAAGCTCCAAGTCTTAGTGTGTTTACTCTTTGCTGTGCTGCCCCTGAATAAACTGTTACCCTCACGTAGCATCCAAGACTCTGAATGTCATTTAACATTTTCTGGGGTGGATGCCAGCCTCCCCACATACAGGATCACCTAGCGGGCCTTCTGGCTCTGACCTGGGTCCCCACCCTGTCTCTTTCAGCTTCCTATCTGGGCATCAGCCTCCCCAGAGGGGCTCTTCCGAGGACAAAGTAAGGTCCCACTTATAATAGGTTCTATAAACTGTCAAGTAACATGCACATATTGAGGTGTGATTTTCCTCTATGTCCCCCCATCCTAGAGTTAGGGGGATGGCAGTCCTCAGTAGGGGCCGAACTAGGAAGGCAGGGGAGGGGGTGAGACGGTGGAATCTAGCGTGTGTTTGTGTGTGTGTCCACCGAGAGTCCCAGTTCTGAGCCACACCATCCTGGGATGTGACTTTCCATTAGGGATGCCACTCACTCAAGCTCTGCCTGTCCCTTCTCCTACAAATTCCAGGTAGACCTTAGTCCCTCTGGAGGGAGAGGGGCCGAAGGGAGAGCCTGACCCAGGTCGGGGAGCAGATCACCAAACCACTGTCCCTCCCACTGCTCTGGGTAAGCGGGGAGCTGTCTGCAGGGGACCCCTGTCTTCCTGGGGACAGTAGCCCAAGCTCCTGTGCTGGCTTGGGCCCTGTCTGCCACTCTTTCTCCCTCTGGAGCCTCAGGGTCCACTCTCTTCCGTCAGCACTGGAAGCTGGCTTCTGCATTCAGGCCCAACTCTGCTCCCAGCCCCCAGAGTAGGGCAAAGTGAGGTCCCCTCAGCCCAGAGGGGTCAACGACCTGGCCTCATCCTGAAGAGGAATCCCCAGCAGAACGCACCAGTGATGACTCAGTGTCCCACACTACAGGTACCTATTTACAGGCAAACTACCACAGCCGCACCCCTATGCAGAAGGCACCCCACCCACCCACATATAACCATGCACATCACACATCTTCATGTACACAAGGAACGAGCCTCAACACACCCATCCGCTCCTTCTGCACCTCCGTGCACACCTCCCACCCACACCCCACTTCCCACTGCACACCCCCACCGCCACCCAACTCCACAGCACATACTCTCGCACCCACCAGCCTGCCTTCCTTGAGAAATGAGCCGCGCGGCAGCGGGGAAGTTGTGAGGCGCTGGGGGCAGCCTGTTCTGGGAGGCGAGAAGGAGGGAGGCTCCGCGCCCTCACTCGCTTGGCGGTGGCGTTAGAGCTCCCGGGGTTCCTGCAGACTGATTTAGCTCCGAGGGGCGGTTAGCGCCGGCGGGCGGCTAGGACTAAGGTGCCGAGGGGGCGCGGGGAGGGGAGGGGAGCGGAGGGGAGCGGAGGGGAGGGGAGAGGGCGCGGCACACCACGTCACCGTGCGGCGCTGAATCCAGCCCGCAAGCTTCGGACACGCTAATCAGGCGGCTTTGTCGAGGAGGGCTAATTTGGGAACGTCCAGCAACTCGGTGCTTTTGGAGAGAAAGAAGAGTAAATAAAAAGGGGCGGGGGGTGGGGGGAGGGAGGCGAGTGATTTATGCCTGCGCTTCGGTAAATGTTTTCGTTGCCATTAGCATCACCAAAGACCCGGAGCCGAAAGAAAGGGGCGCTGCGGAGACCTGTGGCTTTGCGCACTCGGCGTTGGGCCGGGCCGCGCACTCGGTGGAGCCTGCCCCGGGCGGTCGCAGCGGCTGCGGCAGATCTGGCCCGGGGTTCGAATCCGGAGTGCCCATCCAGCTGCCAGTGGGGAGCCATGGGCAGCTCCGCCATGCCAGGCTTCTCCCAAAAAGCCCAGAGAAGGGGCTCACCTGGCCCCGTCTCACCTAAATGCGTCCGACGGGGACAAAATGAATTCCCGGCTCCTGGCTGAGCGCGGGAACAGCGAGGGCAAGGAGGTGGCACTCCAGCCCCAACTTCGGGAGCAAACCCGAAAGCGGATTCACTCTGCCCTCCCGAAACTGCCCTCTCGGTGTATTACTCTAATCACGGTATTTTTAATTTTCCTTAAAAAAAAAAAAAAAAAAAGCCCAAACCAGAACAGCACAGAATGCACTTGTTTGGTTTCATTTTGCCTTTACAGCTTTAATGACTTCATTTGTGGAAGCTGTTTAGCAACTGGTGAGGAGGAGGAGGCCAGGAGAAGCACAGGCACAGGCTTGGGCTGCTGGCTTCCTCTCTACTCGTTGGAGGCTATCCTGCCTAGGCAGCATTTTCTCCCTATTCCCCGGACCCAGCCACAGACAGAAAGCCCCCCAAATCCCCACATCTGAGCCCCTCCTCCCTTTCCTGCAGGCCTCAGTGGGCTCCAAGTTGTCTCCTTTCCAGATGCTTAACCTCTGGAGGAGACTGCCAGGACTGTGCGTTTGGAATCACCGACCTTACACTCTAAGCATCTGGAATGGAAGGGGTCTAGTCTATCTTCTCCCCTAGCCCCATCCCCAAAGTCCTAGGAAGCCCATACCCTCTTTGGTAGTCATTTGTGCCCAAGGGGAGGGGAACTGGGAAGTAGACCCCATCTTAGATCTGACAGCACACAGTACCTTCAGTCCAGGAGAAACTAAACAGCATAGTGGGGTGGGATGGAAATGGGCCCCTAAACCTTCATAATGAAAAGTAAAAACACATTCTGTCCCTGACTACAGAAATGGGCATGGAGCTCTGAAATGTGAACCTTTAGCCAGGCAGCCCAAGGGAACCTGGCTTGTTACTTGACTTTCTTTCCCCAGGTTCTGGGCAGTTGCTGTGAAGGGGGTGAAGTTTTGGGGGTCTGGGACAGAGCCACCGTTGGGTACCTGCCTGCTGCCTCACCCCTGACCTTAGGCCCTGCCCTGTCCCATTTCTCCTGGGACCCTGCTCCCAACTCAACCTTCTTTCCCCATCCTTCTTTCCCCCGCCCATGCCAGCTACACAACCCAACCTTATCTTGAGCCACCTGCCTTAAGTGACACCGCATTTGAGAATCTCAACCCCAGACCCATGCTGGCTGGTCCACAGCCCAGGGGCAACAAAGAGGCCAGAAGGACCAGTCTGAGGTTTGTGAGACCAGAGGTCAAATCCTGGCTCTGCCTTGCAGAGTCCCCATGTGACCTTGGGCAAGTGGGGGTCTGTCCCAAAGCTACAACTGCTACACAAGTAGTTTGGAAAAGAAGGAAATTATTTTGTCCTACAGAATTCTCTGTGTGAGAAGAAGCAGGGAAGAGGAGGGAGAAGAGAGACTACACATGAAATCCGCCCCCCTCCCCACCCGGCAGTGGTACTTGATACTTTCACTTTAATGAGAAAACCTATTAACATGTTCTTGATTTCCATTTGCTTAAGTGAGATAGGTGTTTGCTATCATGTAGAGGAAGCTAAGGATAGAGACAGAGGCAACACACACACACACACACACACATACACATACAAAGCAGAGCTACTAGGAAAACTCTGATTTTATTTGCACTTTAAAAAGAAGTGTTATTATGACACCTGGGCTCCTTCTCAACCCACCACCCAGCCAGAGGCCAAGGAAAGGCTCATTAAGAGCTCCAGGAAGGGCTGAGGGGTGGGGTCTGCGGAGCTTCCCAGGGCCAACCCTGGATTTTGAAGTGGACTCTCCTGGCCAGTCACTGACATATCCTTCTCAGGATCTAGGATTTTATGGTTCCGGTTTTGATTTATCCATCATCAATCTTTATGGCTTCAAAAAAAATTCTCAGTGCTGTAAAGGAGGTTCATCCCCATAATCATTAGAGGTGGGGGGGGGGTGATGAGAGGGGTTTGGACACCCCCAAGAAAGAGCCCCTTCTGTGAGAACAGTGTCCCCTTCTCAGCTTGATATGAGGCTCAGAGCAGAGGGGCATATATGTAGCTGGGTGGAGGGGTCCAATGTGGCCTGAATCACTCAGGATATTGGACAGGAGCCCTGCTGTCACCTGAAGGCAAGATCTGGAGAAAGCCAACACTTTGGCCTTGGTTTTCCACATCAGTGAAATGGGACTTTAGCAAAAAATGAGGGATCCACTGGGAAAACCCAAAAGGCATTCTGAAAGATGCTCTGTGACTGTGGCGGTAGAGAAAAAGGGTTGTGTGGGAGGAAGAGGCATGCTCTCCCCCCTCCCCCAGGCAGGTTTCCAAGGGCCGCATCCTGGGCAAAGGGAAGGCTGCAGGCTGACCCCACCAGTTGGCCCCTCTCCAGGCTGGTGGGCAGGCAGCCCCTGCAGTGCTAAGTAATGAGCACAATTCCAACACCGACTCAGCTCGGCTTGATAGTGAGAAATCAAAGCCCCGTATTAGAGGCCATTTCTAGCTGGGCACCATTTGTGCCCAAATCCATCAAAGCCCTGGGCCTGGGGATTTTTCTGGGGAAGGTGGAGGCTGGATGCTTTGTTAAGCAGGAAAGGCAGGCCACCCCCAGTCTTCCCAGCCGAGCCCACCCTCCAGCTCCGGAGAACTCTAGGCCAACTAGTCTTGTCTTTCTCCTGCCTACCGGATTCCCCCTTCCCCCAAGTAATCTCAGTATTCATTCTTGATCCCACCATCCTGCTGGCTCAAAAACAGCTTCCCAAGACCCAACCCTGCCCATGTGTCATTTACAGAGACTTCACCCTACCCTTCAATCACCTCCCCCAAAACTCCCTCAAACCAGAAACCAACACCCCAGTCCAGCACCTCCCTCATCCAAGTGCACCCTTTAAAACAATGGTCGTTATTCAGCAGCCTCCCCACCTCCCATCATTACCTTCCAACTTCAAAACACTGCTTTAAATACCAGAGGCTGCCCAAATCATAATTAACTTGGATCAAATGACTGAGTGTCTTAACTTTGCAGCACAGGGGTGGGGGAAAAAAGTGGAGGATGTGCTAAAACCAAGCCTTCACTCCTGGGCCGTGGAAATTATTAATCCAGAGTGCGGGATCATTGGCTATTGGGGGAGGGGGGGAGCGGATGTCAACATCCAAGCGGAAAGTGGGGTGGGGGAAGCGGGAAGGGGGGCTACGTCATCTCATCCACTTTCTGCACCAGCTTTCCTGCCCCATTCTCAGCCTCAACTCAGAGGGCTCCGTTCAGGATGTGCACCCCTCCGCCCCCACTCCGGGAGCCGAGGCGCCTGGCTACCCCAGTCAGCCCACCTGTTTGGACTCGGGTGTTGACCAGCTCCCCGGGAAGATGCAGCTGGGACAGCGACTCCTGGCCCAACTAAAGGATGAACGAGACATGTACACATCCACGGCGGGAGGCCAGGATTAGGGACTTTATTTTAGGAATCCACCTTACCGCATCTTTCTCTGTTCAGAGCAGGCATTGTACTCAAGCGAGAGCGCACCTAGTTTGCTTCCCGGACAGAGGATGTTGGTGACCCATTTAAAGGGAAACTCGGCAGGAGTTTCCACTAGGTACCCCCATTCCCCACACCCCGCCCCAACATACAGGAAAAATCCTTTCAGATTTGCGGGCCGGCGACCTCGCGGAAAGCTGCGTGTGCAGGATTCTGCCCTTCTCGCGTTCACTAACCAAAACCCTTCAACCCGCCCCCCGCCCTCCCCAGCTGGCCAAGCGGGACCCGCGCCTTCCGCGCTCCGCAGGTCTGTCGCTTCTTCCCCGTAGAGTGCGGATTCGCTTCTGTGAAGCGCGAAGGAGGCCGGAGCAGCCGGAACCCGGGTTAGGAAGTTGCCAACGCACGGCAGCTAGCGCACACCTGGACTGTGCAGCGAAGGCTTTTACTCCGCGGCGCCGCCAGGCGCGCGGGGAACCAGGGGTCTCCTGGAGACAGGCCCTTTAGGAGGCGCAGACCCTAATTCAGACATTTCGTTCCAAGGAAAAGAAGCTCTTCCTTCCAGTTGCGCGCGGGAAGTTTCCAGCTTATTCCGAACCCCCAAGAACCCCGCGAGGTGGCTGTGCCATTGCCCACTTTGGCGGGGCAGAGAAATGTGACTTCCAATTAGGCGACCTTGCCTCTCTCCCAGCGCACGCCGACGCCGCGAAGGACCGTCTCAACTTCGGGGCAGAGGGAGGCGCAGGGGTCCCCTCGCCCGCGCCCCTACGCCCGGTCGCTCCCTACCTGCTAGGCTCAGCCTCGGGTTCCAGCAGAGCAGCAGCGCCAGCAGCAGCGCGCCCCGATCTCCGCTCCGGGCCCACATGCTCCCGCGGCCCGGCTCGGGCGCTTCTCTCCCGGGACTCTCTCCCTGGCCCCAGCCTCGCCGCCGCCGTCTCCGCCGCCGCCGCCTCCTCCTCGCCGTCCTCCCCGGCGACCGGCAGCGCCAGCCCGTGCCCTCCGTGGGGGCAGCGGCAGCCACGCTGCGCGCAGGGCTGCCCGGCGCTCGGAGCACGATGGGTGCCCGGCGCGCCCCTCTCTGCGCTCCACGGACTCCCGGGCTCTGAGCGCTACCCGGGCCCGGCAGTCCTGGTTCGCAAGTTGCGCGGTCGAAGGTGAGTGCGCTCAGCGGCGCTCGCAGCTGCCGGCGCCACACGGTCCGAAGCCCCGTGCGCGCCTCTGCGCGCCCCGCCGCTTCCCGCGGCTCCGGCGCCCTCGCCGGCCCCCGCCGCCAGCGACAATGCCGAGCGGAGCCTCCCGCTGGTCCTACTGAGTCCGAGAGCCGAGGAGATCAGCGCGCGGCCAGGGCGGGGCTTGGGCGGTGAGGGCGGAGCCGACAGGGGGAGCCGCGAGGGGGGACCTGGAGGCCGTCTGCGCGCGGTTGCAGCGGAGCTGGGGGCCACTCAGGGGGTTCCTCGTGAGACGCAGGGCCCAGAGCGTTGGAAAACAAGGCAGGTAAACTGAATGCAAGCGGAGTCTGCCCAACTTTCCCTTCCAAAAACCGAGGAAATGCACCTTTGGGCTCTCCTTTGGTTTGGCTGTGTCTGTGTCAGCCGCCTTATTTGATCGAACGGCGCACTATAGCTCTGTTTATGCCCTGGGACTCCATATGTGGGGTCTTGCCAAGAACGAGTCCTGAAATGAGAAAAAAAATCTCAAACACTCAAGTCCTGGTTAAGCTGGGGGTTACAGCTATGTGAATTTGGTATGGGTTTAGATCATCCTGGATGGTCCTACTTGGCTATATGACCTTGGACAGAACTGTTTACCAGACTGCCCCTGCCCCCAGATTCTAGGATGTTGTAAAGGCTCCGTCCCGCTCCCCCACTCCCCAAGTTACAGTGGGGCAGAGGGATGAGGGCAGGCATTTTGGGCTCTAATCTAAGCAGACCACAGTGTAAACTTGGGCTCTACCCCTCACTTGCTGTGTCACCTTGAACAGGTTACTTAACCATTCTGATGCTCCCTTTGTGGTCAACTGCAAAATGAGGAATAATGATGATACCTATTTCATAAGGGGTTATAGAATTGAGTGAAAAATATGTATGGAAACTGCCACACAAATGTCAGTAATCTCTTTCTAAGATTCTCCCAGCCAGTCTGATTTCTGGGAGAAAGTCCTGACCCCCCAGGGTGGGCTAAGGAGTGTCGGGCCAGGTGGAGGATGGGTGGTGTCTTGGGACTGAAGTCCAGAGGAGTCCAAAGGAGTGGATTGGCTGACACTGGCAGAGACCATACAATGTGCCAGACACTGGGCTAACCACTTTATATGCACCATTTCTGTTAGTCCTCTCAACAGTAAGTACTATTTGTATCCTGTTTTACAGGTGAGGAACTGAGACAGAGATGAGAAGCCATTTGCCCAAGATTACACAGCTTTGAGTGAATAAATGAGTGAATGAATGATTGGGAAAAAGAGACAGGAGAGATGGATTGGGAAGATGCCCTCTGAGCTGGAAGCCTCCTCTCCCACACCTCCCCTGGGGCACGATTGGGATGGGCGGGTCCCTCCTGTTCCTGTCCCTCTGTGGGGGAGGGGGACGCCTGCTGGCAGCCAGCAGGAATGCCCCTTCCACCCAGTCCTGATCTGTTTACTACTTGGGATGTCCCTTCTTCTCTGGAGCTGGGATCTGATTCACTCCTCTGATATAGATGCAGTGAGCTCCTTTCAGGAGAGTGAGGGAAGCCAAAGAGAGGTCCGGTCAGGCCCAGGAGCCAAAGAGGGGTGGGCTGAAATTGGGCCAAAGTGTCCCAGGGGTGCTCCCAAATTGGAGGGGAAGGTGCTTGGGAGCCAGACCTGCAGCCTGGAAGACAACAAGTGTGGGGCAGGAATGCAACAAGTGCCCCAGCTGTGGCCCCAGAGGACTGGAGATAAACACAGGGCGGCCCAGGACCTCCCATTGCCTCTACACTCTCCCCACAGGCTGGGGTCTGGAGTATCTGGGGGAGATGGTGGAAATAGCCAATTGACCTCCTGGGCACCAGCATCAGGAGGGTAGATGTGGGGGGATAAGAGGGGTTTCCTGCGGAAAGACTTTGGCCAATTGTGAAAGGTCCCTGTGGGCAAAAGTGGACAGAAAAGAGTAGTGAATCAGAGATTCAAAAGCTCATCACACTCAGCCAGCTCCACCCACCCACATAACTGTGAGCCCACATATGCACACACACATCCCTAGACGCAGTTACAGCACACACTCCCCCCTGGATACACACCTATAAAAGTACACACAAGTAAACATATAAACATGCAGTAAAGACATACAGGTGCAAAGTGACCCTCCCAGAAACTCACACAAACAGGGCAGAACTGCAGGAACAACCTCGTATTTAAGACACATGACTGAAAAAGCACACACACCTTGACACAAATACAAACACATACACAGGTACGCACATCTAAAAGCACAAATACACTCTTAGGCACAGGACTCCAAAGACAAATAGATATTATTTACCACCAGAAAACACAAGTGTAGGGCACATGTCCCATGACCCACATCTGACTGTCATTCCTTAGACTCACAAGGTCAAGGACGCTTTGCTCCTGCAGCCCAGCTCCAGCACTTCGCCCCCAGGGGCCCTCTCCTTCTCCCTTGCCCCAGCCTGGCCACCGCCATCTCCGCACAGAATCATAACATGTGGGAAACCAATAGCACACACATGTGTGCACACACACTGTTGAGAGATCAGAAGGCCAATGGGATATGAAGGTTTTTTCTAAAAAGTTGTAGTCCTTGGGACTTTGCTGTTCAGGCGGTAATAGCATCAGGATGGCCCTTCTAGTCCAAGTGTCAGATTTCATGGTTTTGTTTAAATCCTGGCTGGAGAAGAGGGGAGCTGGGGGTGGGGGGACACAAGCAAAAAGGAGGGTGGTCATTTCCCTTTGTCCTTCTGCCACTCCCTGCACCACTTCCCTCCTCAGCCTAAAAACTCTCTCAACTCTTGAATATGCATCAGGATGAGGGGCTTATCACTGGGAATCCCCCCTAGTTCCTCTGCCTGCCCTCCCATGCTATCCAAGTCTTGTGATGAAATCTCCTTCTCAGCCACCTGCAGCCAAGCAGCCTACTGCAGAGTGTGGTTCCTCTCCAGCCCAGGCACCTCAGAGAGGCCAGCCCTCAGCTGGGGCCAAGGAGAGGGCTTCCGAGGGAGTCAGACTGCCCTGAGCCCATGCCTTCCCTCGGGATGGGTGAAGGGTGGGCAAGGCTCCAGGCCCCAGGGAGGCACAATGGAGTTGCTGGATTAAGACTTCAGGGTGTTCCCCCAACCCAGTTCTCTCGCACTCGGAGCAGAGGGGTCCTCTGTGAGTCAAGAGAGGGGGCAGGCAGGGGCCCTGTCTCTTCTGTTCACCATCACACATCCAGCAGCTAAGACAGTTTCTGGCACACAGTAGAGATCCAAGCAGTATTGATTAAGCAGACACAAGTAATGAAGTCGGGGGAAGAGGGGCTACTGGCCAGAGGGTCTACAGCCCTTGCCAAATGAGCTCCACAAGGAGCCCCCCACCTTCTTCCCATTTCCTGGGGATTCTGGGGTCCTGAGGCTGAGGGTAAGCAGTCTTTGTGCAATATAGCTGCTTTGAAATCAGTCCCAGAGTCAGTTCTGACCCCAGTGGGGGCTGTGGGTGTTTCTGTGGGTTACCCTCGTGTCCCCCAAACCAAAAGAGTGGGGGTTCTGGGGTCTGGCGTCAAGCTGAGGGACGCGGTCCTGCACCGGGGGCGGCTTTCACCTGCTGGGAGAAGTTGGATGGGTTACTGGCCTCTTCAAGCATCGATTGTAATAACAACTACCTCATAGGATTAAAAAGAATATACATAAAGCCCCTGATCTGGCCGAATAAAAGCTACCTATGCTATAATAATGGCGATGATTTAAAAGCAGCTGAAGGGGGTCCCCTGAAGAAGCGGCTGGCCTGGTGGTAGGAGCCTCCTAAGCGGCGCTTCCCTCTCTGGCCGGTTCCTGTATGCTCGCAGGTACCACTAGGCGGCGCGCTGCGGCTTAAGCCCCCTCCGCCGCCGCTGCAGCCTCGCTCCTGCGATCTTGGGTCTGGAAGGACAAGCGCCCTGGCCCCACCCCGCCGGCGAGGGGCCGCACCTGGAAGCCGCCTAGGAGTGGGTCTAGGCCTCTTAGCGGTTGTCAGGGGGAGGAGGCTTAGAGACGACTTGGTTCACAGCACCTTGGGTGGGAAGTTTGGGGGATGAGTGCAGGCTCCCTGCCTAGGCCAGCCCACTCCTGGACAGACCCCAAAGATTTTACCATCGCCTTGTAAGAGCATCGTCATAGCCAATGTTGAGCGCATTCCCTGTACTGGGGGTGGGGTGGGGTGGGGGTGGGGGGGTCCCAAGTCCTTTATATGCTGACAGCAGCCCTGTGAGGTAGGGGTGCCCAAGGTCGCACACGGCTACTAAAGGGTGCAGTGGACAAATCCAGAAGGTCTGCCTCTCAAACTTGTACTCTTTTTTGTTGTTGTTAATTGAGCTAAAATCCACAGAACATAAAATTCACCATTTTCTTTTTTGTTTTTTTTAAACGTTTTCAAGGGTACAGTTCAGGGTTTTTAGCATATTTACAGGGTTGTGCAACCATCACCGCTATCTAATTCCGGAACATTTCATTACCTCCCCCAAAAGAGACCCCAGATCCATTAAGCAGTCACTCCCCATAGCCTCCTCCCCAGCCCCTGGGAACCTCCAGTCTCCTTCCTGTCTCTGTGGAGTTGTCTGTTCTGGCTATTTCATATAAATGGAATCATACACTATGTGGGCTTTTAGTTTGGCTTCTTTTACTTACCGGAATGTTTTCAAGGTTCATTCATGTCATAGCACATATCAGTACTTCATTCCTTTTGATGACAGTAATATTCCACTTGAGGATTCTCCACATTTGGTTTATCTGTTCATCAGGTGACGGACATTTGGGTCTATCGTGAATAATGCTGCAATGAACCTTTGTGGACAAGTTTTTGCATCACCATATGTTTTCAGTCCTTTGGGGGATATACCTAGGAGTAGAATTGCTGGGTCATCAAGCTTGTCCTCTTAACCTCTGCTGAATCCTGTGACCCCTCCCTCTCCAGCTAGTATCTGTGCCCCCACCCCAATATTTTCTTCCCCCTCCAGGGAAGGGGCTTCTCTCACTGGTGTTCAGACAGGACAAGCAGTGCTCAGGCAGATCCGGGTGCCAAGCCTGCACTATCTCGGACAATTTACTCATTGTCCCTAAACCACCCCAGGTTCTCCATCTGGGGAAGCAGGACCATAGAGCGCCTCCCTCAGAGAGCTGTAGAAGAAAGAAGAGAAGCTACCTATGAAGGATTGGGCATCCCTGTTGTTGCTATTGTTACTAAAATCACTATTATTGCCGGCCCTACTTCCTGCAGCCCTCAGTTAGCTGTGAGGCAGGGAAGTGAGGGAAGGGGTTGTTGGGATGGGTTTAGAGGGGAAGTTATAAAGGAACTAGCCAGTTGACCTTCCCTGAAGCAGACTTTGATATTCATCACCGTTCGTTTCTTCATTCGTTCGTGCTCAGCCACCATTTTTGGACTGCCACTCTTTGGGAGGCACTGATTCTGGGGGCTACCGAGTCAGGAATGAGGGGGGGACTGGACGCTGGCAGTGGCTGGCTTCCAGGCAGGGTGGCCTAACTGGCCTGCAGGAGCACGGGGTCGGTGCTTAGTGTAATGCTGGGCTGATGCTTTCTTGCAATTCTTTTTTTGTTCTTGTTCATTTTTTTAAAAATAAACTTTTATTTTATTTTTCTGTTTTAGATTTACAGAAGAATTGCAACTATAGTACAGAGAGTTCCCATATACCCCGCACCAGGTTTCCCCTATTATTAACATCCTACATTAGTACAGTACATTTGTTACAATTAATGAACCAACATTGATATATTATTATTAACTAAAATTAATTCAGATTTCTTTAGTTTTTGCCTAATGTCCTTTTTCCAGGATACCGCATTACATTTAGTAGCCTTAGTAGACATGATGACAGTTTCTCTAACTTTCCTTGTTTTTGATGACCTTGACAGTTTCGAGGATTTGGGGTCAGGTATTCTATAGAAGGTCCTCAGTTGGGATTCTCCCATATCAAAGGCCTCCGGTTTTGAACCAGGGGCCTTGGATTTTCATTTTGCACTGAGCCCTGCTGTGATGTAGCCAGTCCTGCTTATGGGTTATGGGGCAGAGAAAAGGCAGGCTCAGCAGACCGTGGCCAGGCTGGCTGGACACACTGGGGAGCATTACATGCTCTCAAGAGGGAGGGCTGGGAGCTAGGGCCAGGGGTGAGAAGGAAACCAGGAACATAGAAGAGGCTCAGAGAATATTCCAGGCTGAGGCAACTCTGCAAGAAAAGGCTGTGTCAGGCAAGTGGGTGATGTGTCCGGGAAAAGCCAGGCATGGGCACTTCCACTTAAACAGCGTGTCCTCCAGTGGAGGAAGTGGAAAAATCTCCCAGCAAGGGGAGCCAGGGATGCTGTTTGAGCTAAAGAGAGGTCTCAACCGAGCTGTGCTGAGGGACCACATTTAGGGCTGTGATATCAGGGCCGGCTGAGGACAGGGGCCAGGGAAGCCAGTGAGCTTGCCACTGCCCGGTCCCCAGGCAATGAGACGCTGGCCCAGGGCTAGAGAGGGTGGGGCCTCGGGAGAGAGGGGTCTCTGGACTTTGTGCTTCATTGAGTGTGGTGACTTGAGGGGGAAGTGAGGAGCTGGGGCAAAGGGTGTCGCAATGGAAGAAATAGTAAAATGAGGAGGAAGGGTGGGTTGGGGAGATGGTGATGCATGGGGGTTTGGGCATGGTGAGTTAAAGGTGTCTGTGGACTGCCCTGCACACAGCTGTGAACGGAGGACTGGCTGCTGCCTACATGAGTGGTTGCCATCTTAAAAAATAACAATGCTAGTGGGTGTATTCCAAGCAATCAGATGAGCTGGACTCATGCAAACAGCTTTATACGAATTAGTTGGTTCAATCACCACAATAACCCATGAGGTAGATTCTATTATTATCCCTATCTTAAAAAATGGGAAAACTGAGGCTCAGATTTCCTTGCTTAGCTAGAGAAATAGGTGGGATTCAAACCCAGGCAGTCTGGTTTTAGAGCTCACACTTGTAGCAAACTCATGACACTGCCTCTCTGAAAGCCCTCTGTGAAGTTCTTGTATCTTCATGATGTGATTTCCCATCAATCATCTCAACTGTCCTTGGAGGTGGGGGTTAATCATGGGCTCATTAAAAAAGGAAACCCAAGTTCAGAGGGGGAAAGGGACGGGCTAGGGTCAGCTGGCTAGTGCTGACTCTGATCTTGAAGCCCACCTTCTTTTGACCAGTCCGCACGAGCAGCCTCTTCCAGGTCCTGCCTGGCGTTGTGGATGGGGTGGTGTCTGTGTGGGGTGCAGGGAAGACGTGTACCGTTGAACAGGGTTTAAAAGGGCGGGATAGACCTTTTAGACTTTCTCATACTTTATTTTTTTAAATATTCCAATTAAAATGTAGTCAGATAATCACGAAGTTAACTTTTTCTCATAAAAACATCAAGAGACTTTCACGTTTGTCTTTAAACTGTACTGCTCTTGGTATATAAAAATGCCTTTTGCCATTTCAATTATGTCCAGTTTCAGAATTGCTCGTGTGATGCTTCTGGTATTGTTTGTACAATAATGGACTGTTAATCAAATTAAATGCAATATTTATACTATCCAGAGAGTACAAGATAATGTAAACAATTCACTCAATAAGATTAATATCTAAATCTACTCTATTTACAAAACACTATCTTGAGAATTATAATCCTGCAAAGATTTCATTTTGGCAAAAATGTTCCTGCCCAGTGTTTCCTCTTTTTTTAAAAAAATTTGATTGAGGTATAATTCAAATAGTGGAATGCACAGATCTTAAGCCTACACATCTAAGAAAGCTGGCCACTGAAAACACCCAATGACCGTGGCTGCAATTAAGATACGAACATTCCAGCATCCCAGAAAGTTCCCCTGTGCCCTTTTCCAATAAATCCCCACCCACCAGTCGCAACCACTGATATCAAAAGCCCATAGATTAGTTTTGACTATTCCTGAATGCTCTATAAATGGAATCAGACAATATGTGCTCTTCTGTGACTGGCTTCTTTTGCTTGGTATGATGACTGAGAGACTGAGACTGAGGTTCATCCACGTTGCCGTGTGCAATGGAAGGTCATTCCTTGTTATTACTGACTAGTATTCATTGTACTTTGTATGAATACACCTCAATTTGTTGATTCATTCTCTTATTGATGGGCAATTAGATTATTTACCACTTTAGTCTATCATGAATCAAACTGCTTTTTATGTTTTCATTTCTTTTCCGCAAAGAGAAACTCTTCCCCAGTATTTGACATTGTCAGTGTTTTTACTGCTGGTCAGTGGATGGGAAATGATATTCAATTTAGTTTGAACTGGAATTTCCCGGATGACTAGTGATTCTGATTATCATTCCAATGTGCTTATTAGCCATTTGTATATTTTCTTTTGTGAAGAGTCTGTTCAAATCTTTTGCCTAATTTTTATTGGATTGTTGTCTTTTTATTATTGATTTATAGAAGTTCCTTAAATATTCTGTATACAAATCCTCTGTCAGGTAGATGTATTGTGAGTATTTCTGTTCAGTTTGCAGTTTGCTTTTCCATTTTGTTAACCATGTCTTTCAAAGAGCAAAAGTTTTAAGTTTCAATAAAAATCAATTCACTCCTTTTTTTCTTTTGTGGTTACTACATTTTGCATTTTGTGCCATGAAGTTATTTTCCTATGTTTATTTCCAGAAGTTTTATAGTAATTAACTTTTATGTTTAGATCTATTATCCATCTCTAAAATTACTTTTTGTTTGTAGTGTGGGTAGAGGTTGGGGTTCATTTTTTTCCCCATATGATTATCCAGTTGTTCCAGCATCATTTTTTGGAAAAGAATTTCCTTTCCTCATTGAATTATTTTGGCTCCCTTTGTCAAAAATCAGTGGACTGTATACGTGTGAGTCTATTTCTAGAATCTTTATTCTGTTTCATTAATATATTTAGACAAATACTATCCTTTCCCCACTACCACATCTGCATTACTAGAGCTTTAGAGCAAATATTTAAGCCCTGCAACCTTGCTTATCTTTTTCAATTTTATTTTGACTCTTCTATGTCATTCGCATTTTCACGTTTAGAATCAGCTTAATTTCAACAGTAACAACAAAAAACTATGGAATTTTACATCAGTTTGGGGAGAACTGACATCTTAACAAAATTGAGTTTTCCAATCCATGAACATGGCATATCTCTCCATTGTTGTTCTGTAGTTTTCAATGTAGAGGCCTTGCACATTTTTGTGTAATTTATTCTTATGTAGTTTATGATTTTATGCTATTAAAATGTTTTCAAATTTCATTTTTTAATTGTTTTGTAGAAATGAAATTGATTTTGTGTCCTGTGAGTTGCCATATTTATTTATTAATACTAGATGTTTTTTCCAGATTTGTGCAAATTCTATACATAAACATACATAAAAATGTTTTACTCATTCATTTACAATTGTTATGACTTTCATTTGTTTTGTTTTGTTTTTTGTCTTATTTATTGTACTGACTAAAAATCTCCAATACAATGTTGAACAGAAGTGGATATTTTTGTCATATTCTAGGTTTTAGGGGGAAGACATTCCAGTTTCACCACTAAGTATAAGCATTGTTCAGTCGTAAAAAGAATGAAGTCCTGATAGATGCGATAACATGGATGATTTGAAACAATTAGAATAAGCAAACTCATAAGAGTCAGAATCTGGAATATAGGTTACCAGGCAATGGGGTGGGGATAGGGAGTGGGAAGTTAAGGCTTAGAATGTACAGGATTCCTTTTTGGAATGGTGGGAATGTTTTGGTAATGGATGGTGTGATGTTAGCACAACATTGTGACTGCAATTAACAGCACTGAAATATATATCTCAATATGATTAAAGGGGGAAATATTAGATTGTACATATGGTAACACAAAAAAAAATTAAAATCCTTGAAACTACACTACACAGCGAACACCCAAGTTAAAAAAAGAAAAAAAGCAGGAATGACTATACTAATAACAGGTAAAGTAGATTCAGAGCAAAGAAAATTATCAGGGACAAATTGAGGCATTATATATTGAAAAAAGGGCCAGAACACCAAGAAGACAGAAAACACTAAATGTGTAACCCATCAAACAACATAGCTTCAAAATACATGAAGGAAAAACTGAAATAGAAAGAGCTAAATCTTCGAGTAGGGTTGGAGACGTCAACATCCTTCTCTCAGCAATTGTTATAACTACTAGACAGAAAATCGGCAGGGATATAGAGGAACTGAACAACACCATCAACCAGCAGAATCGAATAGATTTTTCTAGAACATTCCCCAACCACGGTAGCATCCACATCGATTGCAGGTACTCATGGAAAATGCACCAAATTTGACCACATCCTGGGTCATAAAACAAAACCCCCCAAATTAAAAGAATTTAAATCATAAAGAGTATGTTCTCTGACCATAATGGAATCAAACTAGAAATCAATAACATAAAAAATAACAGGGAAAATCTCCTAACACTTGAAAAGTAAGTAATTAAATATCACGTGAAAAAACAAACAAACAAAAAACAAACAAACAAACAAAACAAAAATATCACGTGGGTCAAAGAGAAAGTCTCAAAAGAAAGTTAAAAAAACCCTTAGGGGGAAAAAAAAAAGCAAGAGAGAAAATACGGTGTATAAACATTTGTAGATGCAGCTAAAGAAGCTCTGAGAAGGAAATTTATAACACGAAATGTTTATATCAGAAAAGCAGAAAAGTCGCAAATCAATTTCATTGTTCAAATAGTTCCTTGGGACTATTCTTTGACCCTTGACTTATTTAGAATACTTAATTTGCAAATATGTGGAACTTTATGGATATTTCTTTGTTATTAATATCTAATTTAATTCAAATGTGGTCACACAACAAACTCTTCATAATTTCAATCCTTAAAAATTCATTAGAATTTGTTTTCCCAATGAACATTTATGGTCTACCTTGATGAATATTCTGTAAATAATGTGTGTTCTGTAATTGTTAGGTATAGTATCCTATAAATGTAAATTAGGTTACATTGAATAACAACGAAATATTTTCAGTTTTATTCAAGTCTCCTATATCTGTATACATTTTTAATCTCCTTGTTCAATCAATTACTGAAAATATAGTGTTAAAATATCTCAATATATGTATGATTGATCTATTCCCTCCTTTAATTCTATAAATATTTGCCTCATGTATTTTGAAGCTCTGTTATTAAGAACATAGATATTTAGGACTGTCATATCTTCTTGAAGAATTGACCATTTATCATGTTATAATGTCCCTCTTTATTGCTGGTAATTCTCTTTGTCTTGAAGAAGGTTATATTGATATTAATATAGCAACAACATCTTTTTTTTTCTTATATGATGAAAAAACTTGTTTTATGTGGTATGGCACATTACTATAAATAGAAAATATTATTACATTTGAACGATAGGAGAAAAGGCAAATGAATCCATTACTTAAATCAATATGGAATCTCTATGCTCAACATACATATGGATCATAGCATATACTTTCTCTGTTTAAACAGCTTTATTGAGCTATAATTGAGGTATAATAAAATTGCACATATTGAAAGGGAACAAATTGATGCATTTTGACATAGTATACACCCATTAAACCATTACCACAATCGAGATGTTGAACTCATCCATCATTCCCCCAAGTTTTCTCAGGTATCTTTGTACTCCCTCCCACCTGACTCTCTCCTTCTGCTACCAAGCAGACACTGATCAGCTTCCAGTCACTACAGGTTAATTTGAAGTGTGTAGAGTTTTATGCCGTACTTATAAGTCATACAGTATGTACTCTCTTCTTTCTAGTTTCTTCCATTCAGCCATTGAGTGTATCCAGTAGTTTATTTCTTTTTATGGCTGAGAAGTAAGTAGTCCTTTGCATGGATATATCACAATTTGTCTATTGGTAGACATATGTTTGTTTCCAGTTTTGAGCTATTACAATAAAACTACTGTGAACATTTGTGTACAATCTTTATATGCACATATCCTTTCATTTCTCTTGGGTAAATACTTAAGAGTGTAATGTCTGGATTATTTTTAAAACTAAGATACTGCCAACTTCGTTTCCAGAGTGGTGGTATTATTTTACATCCTCACCAGCAGTATATGAGAGTTCTACTTTCCCCACATCCTCTCCAATACTTGGTATGGTCAGTCTTTTTAATTTAGTCATCCTAACAAACATGTACTGGTAATCTCATTATGGTTTTAATTTGCATTTCTCTAATGACTAATGATGTTGAGAATCTTTCCTTGCACTTATTTGCCATTCGTGAGGTATCTGCTTAAATATTTTGCTCATTTTTTCAGTTGTGTTGTTTTCTTATTGTTGCATTTTGAATTCTTCACATATTATAGATATGAGTTGTTTAT
Organism: Tolypeutes matacus; assembly: GCA_026826555.1. Classification (NCBI taxonomy): domain Eukaryota; kingdom Metazoa; phylum Chordata; class Mammalia; order Cingulata; family Chlamyphoridae; genus Tolypeutes; species Tolypeutes matacus. Next base: position 13,555,943 of record JAKSZT010026914.1, on the reverse strand, counting down.
CAGATACTTAAAAGATTTTCTCCTAGTCTATGGCTTGTCTTTTCATTCTCTTGATAGTGTCTTTTAAAGAGTGGAGACTCTTAATTTGATGAGGCCCAATTTATTGATTTGTTCTTTTATGGATTGTACTTTTGGTGTTATATCTAAGAAAACTTTTTCCCAAAGATTTTTCCCTTTGTTTTCTTCTAGAAGTTTTATAGTTCTAGGTTTTACATTCATTTCTATGATCTAATTTTAGTTACTTCGTAGAATTCACCAGTGAAGACAACTGTGCTTTCAGTTTTCTTTGTGGAAAGATTTTAGCTATAATTTAAATGTCTTTAATTGATTTTGGGCTATTTAGGTTATATATCTCTTCTTGTGTGATCTTCAAGAGTTTGTATAATTTAAGGAATTTGTCCATTTCATCTATGTTGTTGAATTTATTGATATAAAGTTGTTCATAATATTCCTTTATTATGCTTTTAACATAATAACATGTGGTGATATAACCTCTCTACTCCTAACATTAAAAATATGCATCTTCCTTCTTTTTCTCTCCACATTAGTGCATTCCTTTCTGTCAATCCATATCTGGTATTATTTTTCTTCTACGTGGAGAACTTTCACTACTGTCCTTCTATGACTGCACAACTATACACATTAGCTTCTTGAAGTTGTCTCACAACTCACTGATGTTGTTTTTAATTTTTTTGTATTCCTTTTTCTCTCCTTTTTTCCTTTTGGGTAGTTTCTATTGCTATGCCTTCAAATTCACTAATATTTTATACTGCTATGGTCTAATCTGCCATTAATCCCATCTGTTGTCCTTTTTTAATCTCAGACATTGTAGTATTCATCTCTTCAAGTTCAGTTTTGGCCTTTTTTATATCTTCCACATCTCTATTTAATTTTTGAACACATAGAATACATTTATAATAACTGTTTTAAAGTCCTTGTATGTGTCAGTTATGTATTGGTTTTTGGTGATTGATAACGCTCCTCAATAGGGACCTTATTTTACTGCTTCTTTGCAAACCCAGTGTTTTTAATCAGATGCCAGACATTGTGAATTTTCCTTTTAGGATGCTGGATATTTTTGTGCTTTTTGTGTTTATAAATATTTATAAATATTCTTGAACTTTGTTTGGGACACAAATTCCTTGGAAAGAGTTTGATACTTTCAGGTCTTGTTTATAAGATTCTCTTTTGTTGTTTACAATATTATTCCCAAGTTGGAAAGATTCTTTTCCCTTCCCCATGTTTTCAGAATTTCCTATATTCCCCCATTCAATCTTGGCCGCTACAACCAGACAGACAGAAAGTGCAAGGACCTTCTTTTTCTTGCATCTGTAGTGGAAACCTTGACAGCAGACATTAAATTAAAAAAAATTTTTTTTGACAGGACCATAGCAGTACTTAGTCTGTGGCTAATTATTTCCCACCACTGAGGCAAGACCCTTCTAATAATCTACCCAATGTCCCATAATTATGAGATTTTAAAGTCTGTTTGGTGGGAAGAGACACTATTCCCAGCCCTGTGTGAGATTTGCACACAGGTCCCTATAATCCTTTTGGGTGATTCTTACCTCTGCCTCCGGTTTTCTTTAAATGAATTTACTCTGCTGAATATTCAGGAGGGACTCTCTGAAGATCTCTGAAATTCTTTCTCTGCGATACTTCTCTTTAGTTTTCTGTCTTGTGAACACTAGATACCTCAGTCTCCCTAGACTCTCAGCTCTGTGTCTTCAACTCAAGATGTCTGCCAAGCTCCACCTAGAATCCTCCTCCTCCTGCTGTGTCCAGAAAACTCCGTCGAGGTGGTAAGCTGCAAAAGTCATAGGACTCACCTCATTTATTTCCCATCTCTCAGGGATCATTGTCCTTCATTTTCTGGTGTACAGTGCTTTTAAAACTATTTTTCATATTTTTGTCCTTTTTTATTGGTTGAGATGGAAGGGGAGCACCAGGCTCTGTTACTTAATCTTGTCCAAAAGCAGAACTCACAATTTTCTCTTAAAGAAATTAAGAAGAGGAAAAACAGTATTTTATCTTTGCCCACAGCTCTCTTCATTCCTTACTGTAGATGCCAGTTTCCATCTGCTATCATTTCCTGTTAGTCTGAAGAGTGTCCTTTAGTATTTCTTTTAGTGTGGGTCTACGACAATAAATTCTTTAATATTTTATTTATCTGAAAAACGCTTTATCTTGCCTTCAGTTTTGAAGCCTCTTTTATTCCTGGATATAGAATTGTAGGTTGACAGGGTTTTTTGTTTTACTTTGTTTGGTTTGCTTTGATTTTTGTTTAAGCACCATAAAATCTTGTTCTATTGTCTTCCAGCTTACATTGTTTCTTTTTAGAAGTCAGTGTTAGTTATTGTCGTCATTACTCTGTATACACTGTGTCCCTTTTTCTCTATCTGCTGTATATACTGTGTCCCTTTTTCTCTATCTGCTTTACAATTCTTTTTTCATTAGTTATCTATTGTTATATAACTAATTACTCAAAACTTAGTGTCTTACAACATTAAACATTAATTATTTCATAGTTTCTGTGGTTCAGGAACTTGGGAGCAGCTTAGTTTCATAGTTCTTGCTTGGGGTATTTAGTGAATGCAGTCAAGTTGTTGGCTGGAGCTACAGGTGTCTGAAGGCTTGTTTGACATTGGAGGATCCACTTCCAAGATGGTGCACTTGCACTCATGAGTCCATTGGCAGAAGACTTCAGTCCCTTGCTGGTTGTTCGCAGGAGGCCCTAGTCCCTCACAATGTGGCCCTTGCCATAGGTCTGCTTGAGTGTTCTCACCACAAAGCATGTGGCTTCTCCCAGAGTGAATTATCTAAGAGCAAGCACAGAAGAAGCCATAACACCTTTTATGATTTAGTTTTAAGTCACATACCATCCTTTCTACCATATTCTTTTACTGGAAGAGAGTCACTAAATTCAACCCATACTCAAAGGGAGGGAAATTAAGCCTTACCTCTTAAAGGAAGGTTATCAAATAAGTTTTGGGCATGCTATAAAACCACCATACTTTCCCTTTTTTATTGTCATCAATTTGACTATGCTATGCTTAGCCTTTCTTTTATTTTAAAAATTTTGGGTAATTATCCTGCTTATATAGTTCATTGGGCATCTCAGATTTATTATTTGATATTTCTCATCATTTAATCATTATTTATTCAAATATTTTTTCTGTTTCATTATCTATCCTTTATTTCTGGGACTTCAAATATACATATGTTAGACAGCTTAGTATTATCCTACAGGTCTCTGATAGTCTATTCATTACTTTTCAATATTTTTTCTCTCTCTACTTCAATTTAGATAATTGGTATTAACCCAGCTTCAAGTTTCACTGGTCCTTTCTTCTGCAATGTCTAATCTGCTATTAAGCCCATTAATGAATATTTTATCTCAAATAATGAATTTTTATTTCTATTATTTCTATTTAGTTCACTTTCAGTTACTCTTTCTCTTCTGAAATATCCCATCTATTCATCCTTTATGTCCATATTTCTCTATACATTCTCTGAAATATTTATAATAGTTTTTTTTAAAAAGTTGTTTTCGGCTTATTCCAATAACTGTGTCATCTGTGGGTCTTCTTCTATTGAAAGGGATTTTTCTTGATTATGAATATTTTCAGAGGTATGTTACAAATGATTAGCAACCAGCTCTCTGAAAAAATTAAGATGTCCTGATTTTTAGTGTTTGCCAATTTCTGTAGTGTAAATACTCAAATGCTGCTGATTCAAGCTACCAAAATAGCATAACTGAATGTGTAGTTGTGAAAATAGGTATTCAATTGGCTATCATGAGCTGGCACAAGCTAGTTCCAGCACACTAATGTGCATTTTTCTACTTTCTCACATATATAAAAATATTTAAAAATTTTCCATGTATTGTCTATAAAAATGGAAATTGTAATATAATTTTGTTTTTATTTGCTGGTTTCTTTCACAGAGAATATAAGCACTTTCCTCTGTTTTGTGGTTAGGGTGAAGGTGTGATCAATCAGAATCTCTCTAAGTTGAGCTTATTAGTATTGGGCTTCAGCTTTAATTAGATTTTCATCTATGATTAGTTCTACCCCCAACCTCAAGTGCCACAACCAGCATTTTGGTTTTCTCATTATTTGAGCTGAGAAAGGATTTGGCCACAGTTTCAGATGGTCTTTTGGTTTATCTTTGGATTCAGTTCTGGCAGGGCTTTGGAATTCAAGTTCCAGAAGAATGCAGAGAACCACAATTTTATTTCATTTTCATCCCCTCCTCCACTGTTCCTTTCTCAGGAAAATCAGGTAATTGAGTTGGCAGTGGAGAATTGTTGAGCTGAGTAACCTGGCCCCAGCCTCCTTACCCCTTGGGAAATTGTGTTTAGCACAGGAGTTTTGGGCAGGCCTCGTAGCTCGAGGAGACCCCTGCATACTGGTGGCCCAAACCCAGACATCGCGAGGCGGGGGTCACCTTTTACTGGCCTGTGCACTCGTTCCTTCTGTAGCATCAGTGTCAACGAGTCTGATGGGTTCAGACCTGCCCCAGCTTTGTGCTCTCCCTCGGCCCTCTCCACACCCCCTGCCTGCAGCTGGCCACAGAGGCCTGTCCTGAGGAAGCCTGTCCTATGCCTGTTTGAGCTTAGGTGATGGGCAGGGAGGCAGGAGGGGTAGATGAGGCCTGCTTTCCATGCCAGGCTGGACTTAGAAGTCCTCTGGGTGTGGGGGCTGCTGACACCTCAGGGTAGTGGGGATAGGTGAGGGGGTGGCACCAGAGCCTGCACGTAGAACTCAGGACTTAGACGTCCCAGTACAGTCAAAGGCATCTTGAATCGAATACGCTTACAGTTTCAGAATCTTGGTGCTTGACTCAGGGATACTCAGGGAGCACACAGAAGGGGTCCTAGTCATTCTTGGGGAGCAAGAAGGTCTTCCTGGTGATACACACATTTGAGTCACTTAATGGATTAGGAATTCTAATGCTAAGTTTAAGCCAGCATTCAAGACCTTCGGTGCTGTCCAACAGAAACATAATGCAAGCCTGATATGTAATTTTATTTATTTATTTTTTAAGGTTTTTAACTTGGTGTTTAATATCAGAATATAGGAAAATTTCAATTATTCGTATAAGCTGAGAGATCATTTCCAAATAAATGAAAATCATAAATGAATGAAAATATGTACAAAAATTGAGTTTTCATCTATTGTGAATTTTTAAAGGAATTATGTTTTGAGGTCATCCATCAACTATTACTTGTAGTATAAACTGATCTGAATCTTTCATAGTTCATTTATGGGCATGAGTCCCATGATTCACATAAAGATACTAGGAAATCTTCAGAAAGGGATTTAACAGTATAAAGAAAAGGCTCAGGTTTTAAATTATAGTTGAATTCACTCAAATATAAATCAATTAATATATCAATTAGATATAAAAGTATGCTAAAGCACAATAAAGAAGTCATCTTTTAATTTCAAAATAGCGTATTCAGGCTAATACTGGTTGTTTAGTTTAAGTTTCCACATTTAAAAAGAGGTCACATTTATAACTTCAATCTATAGCATTTAATCATGACAGCCATATAATTCAATGAAACATTTTAGATACAGAAATTCGAAACTATATTGAAACTATTTCACATTTGTCTACTTTTATTTTTGCATTTTTAAAAAATTATAAAAGGTGCTTTAAGAAATGGAGTAGACAAGAGAGGAAAAGTACTGTGAATGGAAATATGAAAATAAAATTCCACTATTCACTAGTGTTCTCTGTTACAGAGAAACATTATTTCAAAAGTGCTAATATTTTCAACACAAACAGTAGCAGAATATATTTAAATAGTGGACAAACCACTTGGCTGAAAAATTTTGCAGGATAAAAAATGAAATATTCTAACAATTCTAGGTCATTAGAAAGTTTTATATGTATATAAACAGATGACACTCATATCCTTATACATAAGCATATGTTAAATTGGGGTATATGTAGCTAGTCAGATTCTGGTCCTATGAAATAATAAAAAGCTTTGCTTATGTTCAATGTAACAAATGAAAGACTCTTTAGAAGAAGAGAAAGGCAGCCATTTACTAGAATTCTATTTAAACACAACAGTTTAGTTATTTTGTATGTATAAGCAGAACTTAAAGGGGGATTCAAGAGTTTTGCTAAGCTTTTCATTTTTAATTCCTTTAAGTAATAATATAAGTAGAAATTAGGCTTCATTTCAAAGGAAAAACCATAGGTGGCATTCCTATGCTTTAGATATAAAACCTCTCTTAAAAGGCCAGGTTTACTAAAGGCTTCCCCAAAAGATGCCTTTTTTTTTTTTTTCCTATCAATTTGATATTCAGTCGGAAGAACTGAAAATAAATAACTATTAATTCAAAAGTGTACTTTCAAAACTTCTGCAAGGAGTTATGTCATATCAAATCAAACTACAGTTTTAGAAAGATCAAACTGAATAGGACTGCATATAGTAGGAAAATCTATTCCTTCCATCTGAACTACACAAAGCTCTACACTACAGCTCCGTCTCAAGAACTACATAATGAGTCTTGTAATTGGCCTCTTTATACTTAAGGATTTTTATCTGCCACATTGGTTTCATTTAACATAACACTGTGATATTGAAAGCTGGTCCCAGTAGTGGGTGTCTAGATTTCCACTACATTGGAAGGAAGGTTTGCATTTAAGGTTAACTGTGTTTACAAAGTATAAAATTGGTTTTAAAAACAAACCAAAGCAGACAACCAGCTGACACACACACACCCAAAGAGGACTTAAAGTTCTCAAAAAAAGAGAAAGTCTTTGAATAAATCAAGATCAGAAAACCAGAATATAGGGATTTCAATTAAAAAAAAAAAAAAAAAAAACTTATTTAAAAGCAATTTTATCAAAAGCATTCCACATTCTTGGGAATCGGGTATGGCTCAAGCGATTGGGCTCCTGTCTACCAAATAGGAGATCCCGGGTTCAATTCCCAGGGCCTCCTGGTGAAAAGCACGCTGGCCTGTGGGGTGAGCTGGCCTGAGCGGCAAGCTGGCCCATTTGGAGTGCTGGCCCGCACGGAGAGCTGGCACAGCAAGATGATGCAACAAAAAAGAGAGACACAGAGGACAGACAATGAGATACACAGCAGACCAGGGAGCTGAGGTGGCACCAGAGATTGAGCAGCCTCTCTCCACTACAGAGGGTCCAGGATCAGTTCCCGGTGCCGCCTAAAGAGAAGACAAGCAGACACAGAAGAACACACAGAGAGCAGACAGCGAGTGCAAAACAATGGGGGCGGGGATAAATAAATAAATCTTTTTAAAAAAAGTATTCCACATTCTTTATGAAATATAGCTATATAATAAGGTATTTTTTTAAATAAAAAAACTTTATCATACCATTGAACTTATTTCTAAGAAAAGGCATATTTAAATTTTATAGTTTAAAAAATGTTATTTTCCTCCAACTAAAAAAAAAGTATACTTACAGCATCTTTTATTAAACGGACTAAGAGCACACATGGTCCATGTTGTCCAGCTAAAACACTGCCCTGAATCTAAACAACCCATCCAAGCAGCAGATGAATTCCTCACCTGAGGAAGCCACCTCAGAGGCCACATCCACTCTGAAGCCTTCCTGACGGTTCTGGCAACAACTAGCTGCTCTTTCCTATGTATTCCCATCGTCTTTTGGGTTTATGTCTTGATAACCCTCACTTCATTATGCATTGTGTGTTTCATTTTTAACTTATCCCTTTGCCCTGCTAAACTGCATACTCTTGTGGATGGGATGCATCTCTTCAATGGATTATACCCAGGAGACACTCAACTTGTCTGTTGAACAAGTGGGGGAAGTAGATAAGGGAGCATGGAGATCAACACTGGCTTCCCAACTATTGTGTGCGTTTGCTTCCCAACATTTACTTTAAAGTAAAGAATGCTGACTTTTAACCATTCATAGATAAACATCAAAAATAAACTGTCTTAAATACCTACTGAGAAATAATGTATTTGGAGCAAGCATTCCTGAGAATGGTTAGAAGAAGCAGAAATAGTGAATAAAAAGGAAAAGATATTTAACTTCCTTTTTTGTCAAAATGTCCCTCAGTCATTGTAACTTATTAAGAAGTTTAAAAAGTAGTTAAATTTTCACATTTTAAACCATGTAGATTTAGTTAGAGAATAAAGTTTTCAGACATTACTCAAAATAATGAGTTAGTGCAAATACTGGGTTGTTTCACGAGAATCTTACTAGGTGCTTTTCCTCCCTTAAAAGAAAAAGTTTAAAATACTCTCCAGTTATAACGCAAAACAAAAGATAAATTCTGCAGCATTCCATACAGATTTCTAAACAGTCTGATGATTCACAACAGGCGTCCGTGATGCCACAGTCCCTGTCACAAGGGCGATTACAGTCACCCCCCATTTCATCTCCACAGCAACAGCAGCAGCTTCGAGGTGCACATGCCCCTGGAAGCTTGTCCCAGCACAATATTGCAGACGGTCAGGAATTCACAGAACAAGCATGCCAGGGTTCAGGGGACACAACAGTCTTCTGGAAAAGAACCCATCTTTTGAGAAAAGACAGCATTTACTTCACTCTTCTTACTGATATCACTGTTCCCCGACAAGCTGGACTGAATTTTTCTATGCATTTTTTTGGGGGATACAGGTGCTGAGAGCTGTCTACTCTCTGCAGGTACTTGTTTGACCCCAGGTGAATGTCCCGCTGCTCAGACTTGTGCGGCCGTTCTTTACCTTGCCTATTTCCTCCTCCCTTGGAAGTCTGAAGCTGAGGCGGGCGCTAAGGTGCAGTTCTGATGAGTTCACCGTCTGAACGATTCCCCCCAAACGGAATGGTCTTGCATCTCTCCATGTGTGAAGCGGCCGCTCGTAGCTTGAGTTTTCTCTCTCAGCATTTTCTTTATCACACTCTTCCCGGGCCAGGGAGCCCAGCCCGCCGCCGCCCACGTCTGCCGCGGGCCCGGGAACGAGTGCTTCGCCGCGTGGGACCCGGCCGCCCGCAGAGCCCCGCGCCCCCGCCTGGCCCGCAGTCCCGCGGGGCGCGCGGAGGAAGGGCTGCTGGGGGTTGGGTGCAGGGAACTGAGGGCTTCTCCAATCCTCCAACTCTAGGCCTCTGGGCGGGCGGCCCCTGAGGCTGGGGGCGGCGCGACCCGGGCTCTTCTGGGCCCTCTCTGGCTCCTGGCACTTTTCTAGAAGGTCAGGAGGCCAAAACCGAGAGGGCTGGCGCCGGCTCCCAGCCCAAGAGCTAACTAAGCACAAGGGACATAAGTAATTTTACATTTTCTAATGGCTACATTAAATAAGTAAAAAGAAACAAGTGAAATTAATTAATTTCAATATATTTTATTTAACTCAATATACTCCAAATATTATCATTTCAACATGAACTCAATATAGAAACTATTAATAGTCATTTCATTCTCTTTTTCATGCTAAGTCTTCAAAATCCCTTGTGTATTTTATACTTCAAGCACACTTCAGTTTGGTTCCTAAATTTTCAATGGAAAGACTTGGTCCATATTTACCTTTCCTAAATTTACAGTGGAAAAATAGATTCACATACCCACATTGTCTCAAACGTACTAAAAGTTTTCCTGTAAGTGAACTGACATTTACATTTAATTAAAATTATATAAAATTTAAAATTCCGTTCTTCAGTCACTCTGGGCCCATTTCCAATGCTCAGTGGCCACATGTGGCCAGCAGCCACATCAAATACCTCAGATACAGTCTAGGATCTTCAGCGTTGCCACCAGTTGTTAGCTCCCCACCCCCTACCCTCAGCCAGCCTGGGCATGCAACCTCCCCAGAACATTCCAGGGTTACCTGCCGTCTTCCTGGCCCATCTCCTCCCCACTGTCCCCATGTCTAAGTCCCACCCCCTTCTCCAGATCCTTCTGGATCCTTCTCTTAGAGGACCCCAAAAGGGGCTCCCACCAGTCTTCCCAAGCTCAGTTTTGGAGGAGTTGGGCGAGCCAAACCCTCCTGCCCTGTCCTTCTCTGACTCTGTGGCCTCTGTTAATTCCTGTCCCTGTAGCCTGAGGACCGGTCTGTTGCCACATGGAAAGTTGGTAGCAGAGCTGAGACCAAGCCCCCCCCTTTCTTTGTCCAAGATCGATTCCCACACCCCCTTCCCAAGGCAGGGCTGAGGCATGCCGGGAGGCCGACACAGCCATGTTGGAAGGGGAGGGGGCTTCCCATGACACTCTAAGACCTAATGCCGTTGCCCCCAGTGGCCCACTGGGGCTTGCCATGCTTTGTCATTCAGCCCCCTACCCTTGCCCTTTGAGAGGGGGCAGGCCCACACAGCCTTTCTGCCCCTCTCCAGAGTGAGAGCTGAACTCAGGAGCAAGGGGGAGGAGTGGCAGAGACCGTGAGCAGAAAGGCCAAGAGCACCAAGGCTCACCCAGAAATAGAGGGGTATTTACCCCAGGAGAGCCACTGTTCCAACTCTGTGGGCAACCCAGGCTTCTGGGCTCAGTTTTTCCATCTGTCAAATGGGGTCTCCTCATTGCTTGAGAGATGATGACCTCTGAGAGGACAGCAGGTGAGCTTGCCTAATCCATCACACACCAGGAGCTGCCTCCATCCACAGCCCAAACACTTGCTCAGCTCTGCCCCGGTCAGTGTGGGGACCCAGACCCCCCGGCATCATAAGAGCCCCCATATCACACCTTTGCTGATTGCCCACCAGAGGAAAGACCATCTCTCTCTCTCTGTGCTTCAGTTTCTTCCCCTGGGGAGACTTTTTGCCTCATCCTGACCCTGAAAGGATGCTGCCCTAGGAGCCCAAATCATTGAATGTGTCCATGTCTCCTAATCTTTCGAGAGAACACACTCTCCCTCTATCTTCTGTGGCTCTTGCCAGCCACGCTCTCCTCAAACCTCACTTTCTACAGTTTGCAGAGCAAGACCAGTAGATGTGTTACATGTGCATTTCCAGATTGGACAGGCCCTCCTGTCCCTAGCTGCTCCTGTATCATTCCATCACTGGCTCCCAGAAAATCGTTATATGACCATGTCAAGAGGGGGAAACGGAGGCACCTAGCATAGTACCTGGCACGTGTCAGGGGCTTGATGTGTTGACAGAAAGCCTAGACTTGCTTGGTCTCCCCGAGGGAGCATGTGGGTCCTCCAGGGCACAGGGCGGAAATGTCATAGAAGAATCTGGGAAGGAGAGGTGGGCATGACGGAGGTGCCTGGCATGAAATTGTTGAATGAACAGTGGAATCTTCCCAGAGTTGAGGCCAGTCCTGCAAAGAAGCCCCGAGCGACCTGTCCCCACATACCATGGGCCAGCAAGTGCCAAGGGTGCACCCAACACCCCTGGAGAACACCACTCTGAGGCGGGAGCACGTGGGCACTTATCTGTCCCCTACACACACGCACCATCTAATGGGCAGCTGCTGCTAGTCTGGGAGGCAAGAACATCTTCTCCATGTTTCATTTTTAGAGCTTTATTTATTATGGGTTGAAAAAAAAAACCCATAATCTTGCCACTTCTTTTTTGGGATTATGAAAACAAGATGTGGTAGTTTCCTCCTCGTCTTCCCCTACCCAGCCACTGCAGACGACCAACTTCCTGAAAGCGTGTCGGGAGACTTCTCAGTCAGATCCTAAGAAGATACAGACATGCCCTTTGCAGAAACATGGCTAAAATATCTATTTTTTAAAAATGAAAGTATGTTTTATTTATTTATTTATTTATTTATTTATTTATTTATTTTTTTTACCGGGAGGTACCGGGGATCGAACCCTGGTCTCTCCATATGGTAGACGGATGCCGAACCTTTGAGCCACGTCCGTTTCCCGTGAAAGTATGTTTTATATTGGGATGCAATTGCTTTTTCATTTAACATGATAACTTTGATGTCATTCCAGGTCAGCACACAAAGATCTACATTATTCTTTTCGATGCCCAGTATTCCACTGACTGGATGTACCATAATTTTGTCAGCTAGTTATCAGTGGGCACGTGAGTTGTTTTCAGTGTGTGTGTGTGTGTCTGTGCGAACACAAACAATGTTCGAGGGCACCTGAGCCAGGCTGCTCCACGAGGAGGGCGATGTCATCCCTCAGCTGCCCTTGGCGTCCCTGCCACCTACCTTGTGAGTGAGTGTTGTACGTCTGTCCCAGAGGGGTCAGGGAGCAGGTGTGGCCAGTGCCACGCCCTTGGCCCTGCTGGGGAGTGGGCAGGCCGAGGCTGCAGATTGACAGCTGCAGGAGAGAGCCAGGAGAAGTGAGGCATATGAGGGGGAATTGAAAGAGCAGCCTCTGTGGTTCCAGTCTGGGAATACGAATGAATTCCTGGGAAAGCTGGTACCAAAAGATGGAACTGGCATCTGGGAGGCACAGGGAGTGCTGGGAACGACTTACAGAGGATCCCTCCCATAGTACTGGCCTGGTGTGGCAGGGGCGGGTGTGGCGCTGAGCCCCTGTCCTCGAGGGGTAAAGGAGAGGCTGTCAGGCCTGGCAGAGGATGAGGGAGCCCTGCACCATGGCCTGGCATTGCAGTGAGGCAGATAAAGGAGTCTTGATGTTGACATGGCCCTACTTGCCTGCAGGCTTTCTCCCCCTCCTCCCTCCTGCTTGGAGGATGGGGCTGGGGTTGCCGAGGGGGTGAGGAAGAGATAGGTTAGAGGCATCTAGGGATGGGGGGTAAGGGGAGATGGTATTAAAAAAATCATTTGTTGTGTGTGTTTTTTCTGATTACAAAAGCAATGCATATTCATTATAGAAAATTTGGAAAATAGAGATAAGCAAAAAAGCAAATAACACCCCCTCTGCTAATCTCCACACTTGGGGACAATTGCTCATATCTCCCAGCAGGAGAGTTAAGAGCATAGGACAGGGGCCTACCTATCTGGGTTTGAATCCGGGTTCTGTAACTAACTGGCTGTGTGACAAGTGCCTTTACCTCTCTGCACCTCATAAGTGAAAACGCATCAAGTTCTGGGCACGTGGAAGGTGCCCGCTAGGTGTGAGCCACCGTTGCGATGGCAAAGCCCTGCCCCACCCCAGCTGGAGGTCTGACAGTTTTCTCACACATAACCTGGCTGAAACAGGACTTGCATTTTGCCCCACGCAGACGTTTGTCCTGGGCTGATCTCCCCGTGCCCAGGGTCTTGAGAAGTCATTTCCCCAGCACTTCGGTGACTGAGCACTTGAACTCATGCCTGAGGCCTCTTCTGGAGCTCAAGCAGACGTCCTCCTCCAGGTCAGAGAGGAAAAGGAGGAGAAAGGAGGAAGAGCTGGCACCACAGAAGAATGGGTGGGGAAGCAGATGTGTCCCAAGCAATTGGGCTTCCGTCTACCACATGGGAGGTCCAGGGTTTGATTCCCGGGGCCTCCTGGTGAAAAGCAAGCTGGACCGTGTAGCGATGTGGCCCGCGTGGAGTGCTGACCCATGCAGAAGTGCTGGCCTGCTCGGAGAGCTGGCACGGCAAGATGACATAACAAAAAGAGACACAGAAGAGAGACAATGAGAGACGCAGCAAAGCAGGAAGCTGAGGTGGTGCAAGAGATTGAGCAGCTCTCTCCACTCCGGAAGGTCTCAGGATCGGTTCCTAGTGCTGACTAAAGAGAAGACAAGCAGACACAGAAGAACACACAGAGCAGACAGTGAGCACAAAAAACAAGGGAGGGTGGGGGGAGAAATAAATAAATCTTAAAAAAAAAAAAAATACTGTATTCCTTAAAAAAAGAAAAAAAAAAGAATGGGTGAGGGAGAGGAGAAGATAATAGGACAGGGCAGAAAGGGGAGATGCTGACGCCTAGGAAAGGGGAAGTGGAGGAAAAATGAAGGGGAGCAAGAGAAGGAGGAAAGCGCTGGAACACACGCTCCTGCCTGGGGATGTGCACTCTTCCTCGCGACTTGGGTTCACCTGCCCAAACTGGCCCCCACCCCTGCCCCTTGCATGCATTCTGCATGCTCTGGCTCCGGCCTCTGCTTTTCTCTTCCTTTGGTCCCATCAATAATTTACGACCTGCCAGGTGCAGTAACTATCAATAATGCACAGGCAGTAATGCTCTCCAGCTCTCTGCACATCAGCATTACCCCCAGTGTGTGCAGGACTGGGTCCAGGCCTCAAGCCAACAGGACCCCCGGCAGCTCCCGAGAAGCACTGGGCTGGCCAAGGAGGGAGGGTGGCAGGCTGGGAGGCCAGCTCCGCCCCACCTCCCAGAGCTGTCCCTTCCAAACCCTGTGGCCAGGCCAGGCCCAAGACCCTTTCAGGCAGGGCCCGCCTTGCCACCTGTATTAGTCAGCCAAAGGGGTGCTAATGTGAAATACCAAAAATGGGTTGGTCTTTATAAAGGGTATTTATTTGGGGTAGAAGTCCACAGATACCAGGCCATAAAGTGTTAAGTTTCTTCTCACCAAAGTTCATTGCCACGTGTTGGAGCAAGACAGCTGCCAATGTTTGCCAGGGTTCAGGCTTCTTGTGTTCCTCTCTTCCTGGGGCTGCGTTTCTCTCCGGGCTTAGCTCTTCTGGTTCCTCCACAAGGTCAGCTGTAGACTATCAGGCGAACGGCTCACTTTTCTTCTGGAGCCTTTTCTCCAATATCAAAACTGCTTCTCAAAAACTGCTTCCTCTGTCCTTTGTCTTGCCCTTTATATTTGATTATCCATCCACCAAGGGGTGGCCCAGTCAACGCCCTAATCATAACTTAATCATGCCCAGATTAACAGATCAGTTTACAAGCATGATTCAATTATATTTTTGGAATTCATAATTACATCAAACTGCCCAACTGCAACACCACCCAATTTGTTTCCTGCCTCTCAGTTCCAGTACTCAAACAAAGAGGCAGGGAGCTCCCCAAAAGCTCACCCCAGGGCGGCTCCCAGAGTTAGGTCTAATCTCCACCACCTCACTCGCTAATCAGTTTCCTCACCTGTAAAGTGGAGCTGCTAATACCTGTTCTCCTCTCCAGCACACTTCATGCTGGTGCAGGAAGCAGATACGATACTGCCTTTGGAAAGCTGGGAAAGCACTTTGTAAGTCAAGATTGATGGGACAAATGTCAGGGAATGGTCAGCACCTGGGCAGAGCCTTTGGAAACTGGGGATAGGAACACAGAAACACATAGACCCTGCCCTCAAAGGGCTTCCTGTAGGAGATGGGCCGTAATGGACACAGATGAAGCTGGCTGGAGGTGAGGCCATAGAGAGTGGTGGGGAGTGTAGAAAATTGGAGATCCATGTCCTGTCTAAAGCAGAAGCTACTACTTAGAAACAGCAGATGATGCCTCATGGGCTCATGGGTCTACTGTTAACAGATTCACTATTCAAGAGGAATTGGGAATGTGGAGTTTTATGAAATACCTCCTGATTTTTAATAATGGGTTAAAAAATTAAAACACTGTAAGGGAGGGAGTTGCTAACAAAGCAAATCCAATAATGGGCCAAATTTGGCCCCAGGGCACTAGTGTGGCCTACAGACTGGTTGCTTTCTCTGCGTTTTTCCCAGAAGAGAACAATTCTAGCTGGCACAGGGTAACCATGGGAGCCTTGGACTGGGACCCAGGGACCTGGGCTCTGGGTCTGGCCCCGTCTGGTTTTAGCTGTGAGTCATGTGATTCTAAGCATGTCATTTCCTTCCCTGAGCCTCATCTCCTACCCTGTAACACAGGGCACTAGGCTGAAGGGTTGAGAGGCTCTTTCCAGCTCTAAGGCTAGTATGGGAATGTTACAAAGTTCCAGAGTCTAGGGACTTGCCTTTCAGCAAGGGTCACAGGCCAGGCAGTTTGGGGTGGGGGAGGAAAGGGTTTAGGGGTACCCCCAGAAGTGAAGGGGGGTCACCACACAAACCTAGGTTTCACTAGGGTCTGTATGCCACAGCCCCTGTGCTCACTCTTTGGAAGCACCTTAAGGTGAGAGTGAGACCACCTGGGCCTCTTTGGTACTTTGATAATGAGGCCTCCATGTAGGGTCTAAGTCAACCCATCTATAGGTAAATTCTGTCTATGGCAAACTGATGCCACCAGTACTGACCTCAGTGGTGGGCCTTTCACCTGTTGAGCTTGTTATTTCATGATATTGTTTAAACTTCACAACAAACCTGCCAGGTAGCATTAACCACATTTAACAGAGAAAGAAAAACATTGAGGCTCAGAGAGGTTAAGCCACTTGCCCAAGGTCACACAGGCAGTAAGTATGGGAACCTATATTAGTTTCCTATTCCTGCTATAACGGGTTATCACAAACTTGGTAAGTCCAAAATCAGTTTCACCGGCCCCAAATCCCTGAGTCGGCAGGGCCATGCTCCCTCTGGGGGGTCCAGGGGAGAACCTGTGCCTTGCTTCTTCTAGCTTCTGGTGGCTGTCGGCATTCCTTGGCTTATGGCCACATCGCTCCAACCTCTGCATCTTGCCTTGTCCTCTTCTGTCTGTGTCAACCCCCCTGCCTCTCTCTTTTAAGGACACTTATAGGGCCTACCCAGATAACCAAGAGTATCTCCCCACCTCAAAATCCTTAATTTAATCACACCCACACAATTTGTTTTGTCACCTAAGGTAACACAGGTTATACAGATTACAACCTGACATCTTTGAGGGCTGTTCCTCTGCCCCCAAAGTGGTTTTTCTGGAGAGTTCCTGGTATGCAGCTTCCTTGCTGTCTGCAGTGGGACTTGCCCACCTTCTGCAGAGCTGGGATCAAGCAACAATGGAGCCTGGGGGCTCTCAGGACCATTGCCTCCCGAGCTGCTCAGAGCCACCCTGATGGGGGCAGGGCAGAGCAAAGCACATCCACGGTCCAGAGGGGGACCCGGAGGCCGGAGACAAGTTTAGCACTAATTAGTGACCTCGGGACTGCTGGAGTGGAGCTCAGCTTTGGAGGAATGTCAGCCCTGGATTGGGGTTCTGGCTCTCAGAGCCTCGTTTCCTCTCCTGGAAGGCCAGGCTAATAGACTTCCTTGTAGGGTGCTTGTGAGAATTTGGGAGATGACATGTATGGAGGAGACTGGCTCCTCTTAGGTACTCAACAAGCATTTGTGTTAAAAAAAAAAAAAAAAAAAGACTAACTTAATCACACCCCGTGTCCCAGGTGTGTTTGTTAGGGCCACTGCAGTTGTTATGGTTGTTAAAGGGAGACGGCCTGCGGTGGGGGCTCCTAGATCGTTGGCTTGACCTGCTGCTTTAAATATAATTTAAGAAAAAACAGAAGTAAAAACAAGCCATTGAGGCTGCGGTTGGCTTCCAGCCTTCTAGCAGTAGAATTGAGGAAGGGGGTTGGGGGTGGGGGAAAGGGGGTGGGGGAGGGGGAGGAGGGGTGGCCCGAGGAGGGGGAGAACCTGACCGTGGCCTGACAGGAGGGGCCTGGTGAGGGCTGCTGGCTCTGCGGTCAGCACCGAGCCCTCCCTGGAGGTGAGAGCATCACCTGGGGACAGCCTGTCCCCAGCAGCTGGCTGTCCTGGAGCTGGGCCACCTAGGGAAGGGCTTTTAAATCCCTGCTTAGGCGGGCTGGGACCTTGTTATTTAAATTGCTCCTTTGTTTTCTCTTCAATCATTTTAGGCTCCTCTTACCACTTTACTCCGCCTTGGTCCTATATTGAGGTCGACCTGATCAGAGCAACAACCCAAGCGAGGCACTGAGTCCTGCCTGATTAGGTAGAGCCTGTCAGTCAGCTCTCCCAAGGCCCAGAGAGGTAACATAATTTTTTCAGGTCACACAGCAGAACACGGCAAGAGTCCTCATCATAACACCTGCCTCCCCTCCCCACTCCCGCCCCACCTGGTGCCTCAGCCCCTTAGTTCTCCATTACCTGTGCAAGTGGATCCTTCCACATAAGCCACACCTGCGAGGGGCACCCAGGGCCCTGCCCTCACACCTGCGGCCTGGCCCCTCCTGCAATATTAACCCGGCTCCTATCGATGTTTCATCTGTTTGCTATCACACGCTACCGCCTTCTCACGTTTGAGCTCGGGATCATAAAAAATAGATGTGTTTGTTCTACCTGCCTTTCCGCTTTTTCACAGGTTTGGGACTTAACAGGACGTGATCTTGTTTTAATGTTCATCTAGTCTTCTGATTTGCTCGCCCCTCAGCGCCTCCTGCCCCAGCTGGGCTCAGCAAAATGTACTAAATGTACCGCGAATACCTCCTTGCTTCTGGGCCCCTCTTTCACCTTTTGGAAGCAGGTTTCTGCACCGCCCCTGTGCATTCCTGGGAGGCGGGAGGATCCATGGTTGACCACTGGGGCTCAGAGATGCTAACCCACTTGCCCAAGGCCACACAGGAATTTCTAAAGACAGTTGTCACCTCTCTAATCTCTCAACTGGGGCACTCTTCCTCCACATCTCCACCAACACCCCCCTCCCCCACCCACCCCGCATCTCTGGTGTGGACACCTGAGGCCTTGCCTCTTGTTTCTGTCATAGGATGGAAATCATAAAATCTAGGAGGGAGAGAAGAGGGAGAAGGAAGCAGAGGCTCCTGTGACCAGTCCTTAGCTTCAATCACATTTTACCCCTTCCTCGGAGACCTTTGATGGCTCCCCATTGGCCATGAAAAAAGCCTAATCCCCCAAGCCTAATTTGCAAGGCAGCTCCTTTCCAAATTGGGCCCAGCCCACCTTCCCACCCTGGCTCATCACCCATCACTCTCCGGTGGTCACTCTGGGTGATATGCCTCTTCCAGACCCCTCTCCGCTCTGCCTCACCCATGCTGGAAATGCCCCCCCCCCCCCCCCCCCCCGGCCCCACCTCCTTTGGGAATTGTTCTAATCTGGACCAATGGTTCTCAACGAATCACTCGCACGGAGAACCTCCTGGTGCCTGATATTGCCTTGAGAGGTGCTACTTAAATTGGTCTGGGATGGAGCCAGGGCATCAGTATTTTACCTACATGACACTTGGTAAACTACAAATTCCACATAAACAATGAAAATGAGTCCTATAGAACTCCCCTAGGCCCACTGTCTGCCTAGGAATGGGGGAGAGAGGCTGTAAAAGTTTGATTTTTTTTGCATCTAATTGAAATATTGCCCCTTCTCTCTGAAAGCTGGTATGCTTGTTTTCCAAAGCTGTGTATTCCCCTTTCCGAAGGTCAGCTTCTTTGGCTGCCTTTTCTTGTCTTCAAATCCTCACCTGGAAGGAATGGCAGAGAGCCACAGGAGAGGCTCCCCACGGTCCCCTGCCTTTACGAGCATGTGGGTCAAGATAATGCTTTCCCCCAGCAGGCCAGCGTGAGCTCCTTCCAGACAAAGGAATGCTTTTTTTTTTTTTTAGTGATTACAAAATGTTTTATTGACATGATGCAGCAAGGATATTCATTTAGCAACTCAATGGCAGATATCTGCCCCCCTTTTCTTGCAAAGAGATCTGCACAGTCTCTCTGAGAACACAACCAGGGGCGTCCCTGTGACCAAGATATGCCCATACCATCACTCCCCTGGGCAGACACAATCACCTCGGCCCTAGGCAATGACTTTCAGAGAAGCTTTGTATTTTCCCCTCATTTCTTTGGTTAACAGCACCAGGCTGGGGCAGGGCACCTACCCTTCCACTTCACAGATGCACTCTTGCAGGCAATACTTTCGAGGACCAAAGTTGGCTGGGTGGGAGAGCTGCTTTTTCTCCTGCTCCTCTTTCTTGAGGGTTTCCTTATTCTTCCCCAAGATTTTCTTGATGTGCTCCATGATCTCCTTATTGGTCTTAGTCTCCACATCCACGAGGACTTGCTCCCCAGAATCTGGCGCCCTCGCCCAGCTCCCCACGTGTGTTGTAATTCACCGTCATGACCTTCACCGAGTCCTTGAATACCATGTCACCCTGACCCAGGTACTGCAGGGTGCAGCGGATGGGGAAACGGCCCTTCATAGGCATGATGGCTGTGGCAGTGGAGCCTGGTCGCACAGGCCGCAAGCCGGAGCGGGATAAGGAAGCTGGGAGAGGCAGCTACCGCCGTCCAGGCGGACCTCACGCCTCTTGTCCTTAGCGCCGCGCTCCCGTTTCCCACCAAGGAATGCTTCTTTTACCACTACATCCTAGCACCTAGCACAGTGCCTGGCACACAATAGACACTTAACTGTTGGTCCAACTAATCACAAACATGGCCCAATGCCCGCACTTCGAGCTCAGGCTGGATTCAAGGAGGGCCAGCAGTATGCCATGTCCCTGCAGGAGCTAGGGGCAGGCTGGGCCTAGAACCCAGGGAGGACTAGCTCCCATACTGCCCACCCCGTCCCCTTCTGCTTTTCTTCTCCCATCTGCCATGACTCTGCTTGAGGAAGCCCAGGAGTAGATATGATGTCAAGCACCCAGCACTGTCTTCTCATTCCCAAGAGATGTTAGCACCCCCTGCAGTTTGCCAAAGTCTTAGGGACCTAGACTTTCAGAACCAAGGTAGAGCACTCTCCTTATCCAATCCTGAGGAACCTGCCCCAAGTATTGAACCTATTCCTATAATCTCAGCTCCATCCTTGCCTTCATCAAAATAGGTGGCAATGGTCCTTTAAATGTTTGGAAACTCTAGAACAGTGGTTCTCAAAGTATGGCCCTAGTTAAGCAACATAAATATCACCTGGGAACTTGTTTGAAATGCAAATTCTCCAGCCATCACCCCAAGCTTACTAAATCAGAAACCATGGGGATAGGACCCAGCAAGTTTTGTTTAACAAGCCATTCAGGTGATTCCAAGACACTGATGTTTGAGAACCCGCTGCTCGAGAACAAGGCATCGGCTTGGGACCCTACAAAAGCTTTCACTCAGGGGCCCACCACTGGGCTGACAGGGGTTGGTGGGAGCTGCTCTGTCTCCCTCTCAAGGTCAAACAGAACACTTGGGGGCTATGGCTCACCCCATTCCAGGCCAAAGCAAGCCTCAGTGAGAGGCCAGAGCACTCCGAGCCGAGTGAGACTAGTAAACTTCTTGAACTTGAGGCCCCTGGCAAGGAGCACTGGACTAGGAGGGGGCCTGGGCCTGGGGGACTCCAGGTTCCAGGAGAGCCATGACCCAGGGAACACGTGGATCTGGTGACTGCTGGGGGACAGAGGTCTGACTGAAGGCTCAGCCCACCGGCCTCGGCGTCTGGGCAATAAGGTGCTGTAACGCTGCCTTTCCAGGTGATGTGCCTGCTCTGGACGGGGCAGCTGCTCTCCGTGGGGAAGACACCTGGCTTGGCAACTATCTGTGCTCCTCTGACCGATGCTGGGCTTGGCATGAGGACAGAGCTGCCCTCACCATGGAGGCCTCTAGTGACCGCTGCTGGCCTGGGTGCAGGTCCTGAGGCTGTGGCTTGTGGCTTTGCTGACGCTCTGTGCTGCTCCTGGTTGGATGGGTCCTGGGAGCCACCCCAGGGGGAAGAGGGGCTTTGAGGCAGCCCCGGTCAGTGGAGATGGGGTGGATACTGTGCTTAGCCAAGCAGCCAGCTGTGGGCCTCCCCAGCCATCTGGGGAGAAAGGACTGGGACTGAGAAATCTCTAGGGAACAGCTGTGCAGGGTTCCTGAGCGGTGAAGCGTGGAGTGGAGGCAGGAAAACTCCCGCGGGGGCAGGGCAGGGCTGGAAGGGGAGCTCCGTGTTGGCTGCAGAGTGTGTGGCTATGGCAGAATCCCAGAGGTGGGGGAGGCCTGCTGCCAGGCCCACTCTCTGCTGAGCCCTGGACTCTGCGTGCCTGGGGCAGATGGACTTCCTAAGGGGTCCTGGACCTGTCTCAGCTCATGATCTGGGGGCATTCTCTGGTGGGTGGCAGGCTTGGCTGGGGGAAGAGGCAGGGCCTGTGCTCTGGTACTGAAGTGAGGGGGATGGTGCCCCAGACCCTGCACCCCCACTTGCAGAAGGGCAGACTGTGGGCAATGTGGGGAAAGTGCCTGGAGGGCTCAGGCTCGGGTGTCTGAGGGGAGGCCGCTGGCCCTGCAGTCGCACACTTGGGCCTGGCTGTTGGAGCTGAGGGCTTCCTTTGAGCAGGGCTGAGTTCTGGAAGGGAGATCAGCATTATGAAGCAGCTGCTTGGCTGGCTGGGGAGCCAGTGGCCAGGTGGCCGTAAAATCCTCCAGCAGCCTCTGTGTCTGCTGAATCCCTGTTGTCATAAAGACCCAGGTCCAGCAGCAGAGTCTGGCTTGCCTGTGGCTCGGGAAGGAGCTGATGACAAAAGCTTGGTGCCCCTGTAGGTGAGACCAGCTTGGTGCTTGGATGAGAAGCTAAGCCGAGATCCAGTTTGTGTGTGGGAACCTCTGTATCCAGGTTTTGCTGGGTGGTTGCAGGAGCTTGGGGACAGGCAGAGCCTTCCTGCCTGTTTTCAGGTGCTGGCTGGGGAAGCTGAGCCTGTGACTCCTGCTCTCTGCATGTTACATCTCCATGTTTTAGCTTCTCTTTTCAAATCTACTTTTGTCCTTTGGAGACTCCAATCTGAGCTTCAAGTAAGCTATTTCATTCCTTGGCTGTATCGAATGTACTATTACATCACTTGTACCCTTTACTTTAGCTTATTTTTGCCAAACTTCTTTAATAGCCCTAATACCGTAAAGCTTGTGACCTGCTTTTAACATTTCTACCTCTGGTGGAATCTGTAATCAAGTTAACGATCTTGAAATAGTTGTACTCCTAACATCTGAGGCTGCATTGAGCTCATTTCCCCCAGGGGGTATTGGCTACTGTCCAGCAATACCTGTCCTGGGGGGGGAAACCAGACTAGTCTCTGAAGGACACGCCCGTGCTGCGAGGGAGGTGGAGGGCAGAGGACGCCTAGACCGGAGAGCTCTGGTGCTGGGAGACCTGCTAATCACTCTCAACCCCACAAAACAGCCTCATTAGACAGACTGTATTCGCCTGCCCTGGGGGCATGGGATTAGGGCAGTGGAGGTGGGAAATCTATATCCCAAGAGTTCCCCACCTGTTTTTCCTTAGCTCCAGGTTCTTGCCAGGTCCTGATCTTATTCCTCACCTGGCCCTCAGGTGTAAGCTGCTGCAGGCAGGGGGGAAGCCCCCAGGTCAGGGCCCCCATCCCAGAGGCTTCCGTTTTCTTTCTTCTTTCTTCTTTTTTCCTTCACTAGCTTGGTTTTTTTCTTAGTCTCTCAGGGGTTGATCCTGGTGGAGGGAGCTGGAACTAGATCCAATCTTCTTGCTTCTCAAAGGAGTTCAATAAAGAAAAGTATTGGATTACCAAAGCTAGTAACTTGTCGTGGCAAATAGAAGCTGATATCACATGTACTTAAAGCTTCCTATGGAGTCAATTGTGAAACTCCTAAATATCATGCTGCTTTTCTGTACTGTCTTATCTTCATAACCGTGTTTTCAGAAACTCCTTGCTTTCTCTGCCTCACTGGAAAGTCTGTCCACCCCTGATCCTAATGCTAGCCTCTTTGCTTTACTCACTTTCTTTTCCTATATCTTCCTCAGTAACCAGAGTGCTTGCAGAAGAGCTATATGGAAATCCAGACCCAGTCTTGGGATTATCTCGGCCAAATAGAAAGACTGGCCAACGCTGGGCAGGTATACAACCCCCGAAAGGGTACAGTATAGGGACTTGAGTATGTAACCAGGTCCACCTGCCACTTGGAAGATCCAAAGTCATTTGGAAATGCAAGTTACTTAAACATTGCTCTTTCTCTTGAAAGACTGGACTTGGAGTCTCTTGTGCTAAAAGACCTGTTGAAATTTGTCGTATCTTCCATTTCTGGGATGGGAAATCCTAGTAACTGGGCAATCGAATATGCAACTTAACCTTACCCAGGGATGGCAGTGTTCCAACTGGCTTCTGTTAGCTTGGGTTACACAGGCAAGCTGCTTCCTCTAAATCACAGCTCTTTTCTGATGCTGTACCTTTCTGGTAGACTTGGTTCCTTCCTGATTATCTAGGATTCCCTCTGGAATAATTTGCTTTTAGACTGAAAAATTTCCTTCAGTACTTAGTGAGTCTGCTGGTGACATGCTCGCCTTTTTGTCTATCTTTATTGATCTTAATTTGAGGATATCTTTGGCATATAAAACTCTGGGTTGACCTTTCTCCATATTGTAAAGATGTCATTGCATTGTCTTCTGGCTTCTATTGCTTATGGAAAACCAGCCAGGTTCCTTTTCCCCTCTGGCTGCTTTTGGGATCTTCTGTTTATTTGGTTATTAACATTGATGTGCCTATACTTTAAAATCTATAGTGAGGTTTGCTGAATTTCTTGGGTCTCTGGGTTCATGTCCTATTTTAGAAAATTCTTGGCCATTATCTTAAACTCCCGTCCTATTCTCTCTCCCCTCTGAATCTCTAATTGCCGTTATTGGACTGTCTGAGCAGGTTCTTGTAGGATCATATCAGATAAAGGAAGCTACTGTGGTGTAAAGAAGGCAGGCTCTGGGTCTTGTTGAATCTGTCACACTGAGGGTGTAGGATGGCTGTTAGCCTCCTCTTGGTCTGGAGGTGGTAAAGGACCATATTGGGGAAAGCTAGGAAGACTTGAGCTGGGAGAGCCTGTTTGGGATCCTGGATGGGACTGTTAGCTGAGCGGGGGTATCTCCCACTGGGAGGGGTAGAAGAAAATGGCATAGGGTCTAGGCCCAGGTCACATGACCCCTGGACACAGTGGGAGGACTGATCACTGATGGCTTGTACCTCCCTTCTATTAACTCCTAGGGAAAAGTTAGGGTGCTAGAGAAGACACATATACCTGGTGGGACTCAGGTTATTGACGTGGAGGGAAGGAAAGGTCAGAACTGGCTCACCTAGACCCTGTGGCTCTTTTTCCTGGGTGCTGCCAGGGAATGGGCCAGAGACTGTGGTATCTGATGGAACTCGGATTCCAGGCTCAGGTCTGCTCAGAACAGCTGAGGGTGGCATGAGCATCCCTGGTCCTGCCTGGAAGCTCCTGTACCAGGCACAGAAGATGGTCCCATCCCCCAAACCCTTCTAGGCTCAGGTACTACCCAGTGGTCCCAACTCTGCTACCAAACTCCAAAATAGCAAGAGTGTGATGTCTGCTTAAATGACCTAGTCCCTTGGCCTCTTACTTCTGCCAGCTTTGTCTTTTGGCCCAAACACTTGGTGAGGAGGAAAATAACTTTAGGAAAAAGACTGGGATTAGTTATTCTCCAATGGTGCTGAAACTTTTCTATTCTAATTCTCCTACCTAGTCTTTTTTTTTTTTTTTTTTGAATGTTCCAGCTTAAGAACTCCCTAGCTTTTAAAGTCAGATTACAGGTATGTCCAAGATGCTGCCCAGATACCTGGGCAAATTTCCATTGCAACATTTAGGTGTTACTTACTTGCAAAGGGGGAACCAAGGTTAAATTCTAGCTAAGGCATGGATGCCATTCTTGGTGACCCTTGGCTGTCTACTCCTACCTTGCTTTGGCAAGGGGCTGTGGGAGTAGCACAGGGTCTGGGGCCATCTCGGGTGGGGCTGAGATCTTCATGGCAGAAGAGTACCGGGCTTACTTGAACAGCTTGAGTAGCCTTGTAGAAAGCACCTGAGCCTTCCCTACTTCCTCTTGCAGTGGTGGAAGCTTCAATAGGGGTCTGCCCATTCTGAATATGCCTCAGAATGTAAATTCTTATGCTTGCCTCTCAAGGAGGAAGTAAACAAGGCTGGCAGAAAAGTCAGCATTGCTCCAAGCCAGAAGCCAGTGCTTGGCACGAAAACCGAGATGGTTCCTGAGTGCAGCAGCAGAGGCAATGGTATACAGAGAATAGGGGAGGCTCTAGAGTTTGGCCTCTGGGCCATGGACAAGAGATCCCCAGAGGTGGGTAACCTAACATACATGCATTCCAGGAATCTCTTCTCCTAGGGGAGTGCATGGGGGAAGAGAACTCTGAAGCTGGGAAGTTGAGCCTGCTGGTCAAATTCCAGTCAGGCTCAGCCCTGGAATGATGAGGAGTGTGGGTGGACTAAACCTGTCTGGAATTGGCTGCTGAGGTAGGGGGAGCAGAGACCTGTGTGGCAAGAGACTATTAAGAACTGGCTGAGGTCAGAGAATTCTGCATCACCAAATCCCTAAAACACTGCTGCTTGCTAGCTTTCTTAAAAGATCCCTTGATACATGGCAGTGAGAAGCTGGCCAAGGGCTCATATATAAAAGTAGACTACTAGCTCTTTAAGTTCTTTGTTAGGCTTCTAAGCATTTTGGAGCCCAACAATATGGTATGAGATAGGGATCAGGTTTCAGCTTGCACTATAAGGAGAGCCAGTTTCCCTGTTACTAATACAATCCTTCATCGCTAGCTTGGGATGCTTTAGTCAAACACTGGGTTTCTTGTATGTACTCCTTGCTTGTCAGGGATTGGTGGTACAAGTGAATCTTGCAGGCTTCCAGAGTTCTCTATTGTTTCAAATATTAAATCATTTGATTTATATGATCTACTTGAGGTGTCATTTTTGGGCTACACTTCTGTTTCTGAATTTAAGAACTCATTGGATAATGTTGGACTACAAGAGTTAAAGGATTTTATAAGGAGTATTAATATGGTGAGTTGGACTTAAATTGGAGCTGGGCTCCACCTGTAGTAAGGGATGTATAAATATGACTTTTCAAAAACTTACTTTTGGGGATCATACTCTGTGTACAAAGACCTGAAAATGAGACCCATCTTTTATAGCAACAAAGAAAATAAAGTTTCATGCCCTATTTCATTCTCTCTATGAATGTGTAGACCGTAAATCTTTAATTTGAAGAGTGATTAGGGAAAGGTGATGTGGAATTTAATATTTTTTAAGCCATCTTTACCATAAGTATCAGGACAAAATATATCAAGTCTCACGGAAAAAGTCTGATGTATTAGTATCTTCTAGATATACTTGAGTGACAAAAAATGAATAAAGTTTTGGTTTGTAAACTATTTCTCTCAGGATCTAATATGCAAATGCATAAAAAAATGATAAAGTGAATATTTTAATCTTAATGAAGCTCTTAACTCTTACCACTTGACCTGCTGGCTCTCAAGTGAGCTAATCTTATATGTAACTAGTAGTCACTTCTGGAATTAGCACTTGGTTATTTTTGTTCCAAGTTTGATATAGTTGCTCTACTGAATAAGGCTGTGGGAGTTATAATCTGGCTATACTTCCCTGGCCTGTTTATTTTCATAAACTATTTAATTACTGAACCTCTCTTTGGAAATACTTGGTGGTGATAGGCTTAGGAAAACCACCGGGGACCACTTTATAGCAAATGAAGGCTCCAGAACTAGCTAAGTTGGCTTGATTCCATAACTCCTTCCAGCCTGGACTAGATGTTGTCCAGTTTCTGTTCCTCATCAGATAAGTCCAAAGTCAATCATTTGGATTTGCATTTGCAAATGTGACTGTGCAACGTCCTGCCTGCCTAGGGTGGAGCAGGATCTCGTAATACTCTCTTGTAGAGGTGAAAATCAGGTAATATAAAAATGAGATGCGTTGCTAACATTATAAAGCAGCCTTAAAGTTGGATTTTCTTCCCCTTGGTTAGATTTTTTTTTTTTTTTTAGAGGCCAGCAAACTCTTTCTGTAAAGGGCCAGATAAATATTTTAGGCTCCGTGGGCCAAGGTGGGTAAGCTGGGATAGGAAAGCAGGGGTAAGTACAGGCTAGGAAGCCAGTGTTAGCCAGAAATGGTGATGAAAATGGAGGGTTGGGGAGATGGATGAATGAGTCTAAGACTTGGGTAGAAACCACAGGATTCCGTGACCAGGTTAGGGAGAAAAGGAAGAATTAAGGAGAATTCCCCAGTATCTGGCAAGGATGATTAAGTAGATGAATGTGCTTGTTAGTGAGCGAGGGGACATGAGAACAACACTAGTTGGGGATTCTTGGGAAAGGAATATTACCAATTCAGTTTCAGGCAAGCTTGGTTTGCATTGCCTGTGGGACATTTGAGTGTAAACTGTCAAATAGGTAACGGGCTAATTGAACTTGGAGCTCCCCAAAGCAAGGGCAATGCGAGGAAGAAACTTGGAATTTATTGCCTAGGGAGGATATAATTACAAAATAACTTCTTGGGTTAGCTTAGAAGGGTCTCCTGTTTTGTTCCAGGAGCCAATTTCGCAGAATTCAAGTTGTGTAGGAAACTGAAAAATACTGGTTTGGATATTAAGAAAAGTGACTCGATGTTCCCACCTCCCCAGCCCCCAAAGAATTCTCTTAAAACCCACCAGTTTAGTGAGTCTAGACTACTTTCCAGTTGAGAAGGGTCAGCTCCTAGGATAGGATGGTGTTTACTTTTTCTTTTGTTTTTGAGGAAGAAAAATCTTAGTTTCCTGGGCTGCCCAAGCAAATACTACAAGATGGTTAAACAATGGGAACTTATTAGCTCATAGTTTTGAGGCTAGGAAAAAGTCCAAATCAAGGCATCATCAAAGTAATGCTTTCTCCCAGAAGGCTGGGCATTCTGGGACCGGCTGCTGGCGACCCTTGGTCCTTAACTTGTCACGTGGCCAGGCACATGGCAGCGTCTCTTTGGAGTTCCATTGCTGTTCAGCTTCTGGCTGTTTTGTCTGAGTCTCATTCTCAAATTATTCTGGTAACAGGATTAAGACCTATTCTGATTGAGGTGTGTCACACGTTAACTGAAATAACCTCAATGAAAGGTCCTACTTACAATGGGTTCACACTCACAGTAATGGATTAAGTTTAGGAACATGTTTTTCTGGGATACATGCTCCAAACCACCACAAAGTAAAGAAGGAAGCTTCTATTCTCCTTCAATGCCTTTAGGATATTCAACTGAAGATGTTCCCATTTAAAAGAGCTGCTGAATTTGCCTCTACTTCAGAGGAACAATTAAGATGTAAACTGATAAGGTTTAACTGGAGCAGATGGATAAGTACAGTTGAGGAATGACTTTCTATCTAGTGTCTCCTGTATGCCAGCAGTGGTCACTTTTGGGTACTGTAAGCACTTCCTCTAGGTTCTGAGCTGTCTGCCTGTGGTGGCAGATGGCACGGCAGGTAGTGGCAAGGGTTGGAGTCTAGAGGCCACAGGACCCTGGAATTGCTTGAGGTTGGTTCTTCACTGTTAGCTTGAGCCAAAGAAGTGTTCTGTTCTCTTCTCACTGCGTTCTGTTTATTGGAGGCTTTTCATCAAGACCTTATTCCTTGAACACATCTGGAATATATTATATTGCTCTCCAGGTAAAGGGTTGGGAAATCATAGGCAAGTAACAAGAATATTGTTCTGGTGGCTTTCCAAGTTCAACAAGGAACAGGCAAAGAGTACCACTGTGTTTGTAGAAAATAGGGTTGCCAGTTAAATATAGGACATGTCTAGGACATACTTATACCAAAAACATTTGTCTATCTGAAATTCAAATTTAACTGGGCAGCCTGATTCCCCCCCGCCCCCAAGTCTGGCAATATTAGCAGGGAGGCTTCCCACGTTACCACTCACCACTGGACATGTAGGCGTCTATGTGGCGCTTGACAGAAATAAGGGGGAGCCCACTGCCCTAGCTTCCTGTACTTGCAACAATTCCAACACAAAAGGGTAACATAACTCTGGGGCTGAAATAGCCACCCAAACTGTATTAGCTACCTTCACTTTCCTTTTGAGAACTTTCCAGGGCTGTTTTCTTACCCCCCAACTGTATCTTGATCTTGGCAGGAGCATCCTGATTAGGAAAACTGTTGGTAAAGTCACTTGTCAACTGCTAACTTCATGCTGTCGATGCTCTGTCTGAGCTATTCCCTGTAGGGTGTCCTGCATAAGGCTGGCTGGTGACAGAGGTATTTATTGGTATCTTTACTGGTAACTTTGGGTTTTGGCAATCTGAATTGCATACTTTTTTTTTTTTTTTTTTAATGTGCTTAGTTATAGTTTTATTATAGTAAAAAGGATACAAAGAAGACAGATTTGAGAGAGTGACAGGCTCAAATTCCTTTGTTTTCCATGTGGATTGTCACATCATTCCATTCCCTGTTGTCATGGGTTCAGGTTCTGATAGTAGAAAACTCTTCCTTGGATTCTTCTAGAACCCTACTCCTTGGCATCTGGGTCTTCCAGGAAGAAAAGTTCATTTGCCCTTAAGAAAATGTAGCTCATTTCAGTCTTGCCTCTTCTTGAATTTTATACTCATATTTAACTTCTAACACTTGAGATTTTACCTATGGTGTGAATAGCAGTTTGTTCACTGCCATGGGCTATTCCCTCTATCGATAGCCAGCATCTTCTATCCAATCTACTGTTGATGGACTCGGGTTTCCTACTTTGAGTTGTTGTAAAAAAAATGTTGTTACAAACACTGGGGTCTAGCTGAGCTGAGGTGGCTACACAGAGGGTGAGGACCTTCTCGGTGGCTTGGGGAAAAATAGGTATGATGCATCCTGCAGAGCTTGGATGCAGTCCCCAAGAGCAGACTGAGACCTCTCACTGCTCTCTGTGCCTCAGTGGCCAGGGGTGTTCAGGAATGTTCCAATCTGGGTCCCTGTCTGCTTGCCGTGCTGCATGCAGAAACCTCTTTAGTGGCCAAGCAGATGACTTCACCTTCCCCAGGAGACTTAACTACCTTCTGAGCTGGTGGTGGGTACAGGTTGTCTTGGGGTTCCCCTGCTGCTCACCCTCCGACTCCTTGCTGAGCTCTCTGCTGGTTAAGGAGCCTGTCCTGCTGACTCTTCCTCTGGTGCCCTTCTTCCTCTCTCTCCTCTTCTAGTGGGACTGCTCATTGGCCTCCGGAGTTGCTGGTGTGGCAGCTGCATCCTGTTGTATGGGACGTCTGCAGGCTGGTGACTGGGCTGAGCATGGTCAGGCTCTCCTCTTCCAGTGAGGGTTTTTGTCTTGGCTGGGACAGATCATGTCTCTGCTGGCATTGATATCTTCACATTGCTGATGATCTAGGCCCTTGGAGTCTGGGGTCTGAGGGTGAGAAGGATCTGGTGCTCACTTTCTCTGTGAGGGCTGGCCTCCCTGCCAGTAGGCTTGGACTGGAGAGCTTCCCTGGCTGTGTGGGGCAGTAACAGCCCTGTTCACCTGGTATCTCTCCTGCCTGGACCTTGGCCTACCCTAACAACTCTTGGCTGGACTCTGAGAAGGCAGTGTCCTTCAGTTCCCCCTCCGACCTCGGAGCCTTTGCTCAGGAACCTTTAGGCTGTACTGTCCTAGGCCCAGGGGAATGACACCAGTTAGAAAGCCTGGCTGAGTGAGGCTGCCCTGACTGCTGAGCAAGCACTACCCAGGCCATGAAGCGTGGTCCTGGTGGACTGAGATTTTTCTTTGCTGAGTGAATACATGTGGTTAGAATTGGCTCCTGGGAGTGATGGGAAGTGGGTGGGATGAGAATGGATCTTTCTCTTCTGAGATCCACAGTGTACCCTTAACTAAAGGGACATGGGGGCCCATCAGTTCTTGGTGAATGCTTTGCCTTAGCCTGGCGAGATGCAAACCACTCATGGATGTGATGCAAGGGGTGGTTCTTGGCGTGGTATCAGAAGACAAACACAGCCTGAGCTCCCTGTTCCTGGGTTATACTTTACCTCTTGAGTGACATTCAGCTCTAGTGCTCCCAGAAATGCAGGGAGAAGGCCGTCTCTGGGTTTGGGACTTTGAGTTTCCTAGGGCTGCTGCAACAAAGTACCACAGACTGAGTGGCTTAAAACAGTGGAAACTTATTCTCACAATCCTGGAGCCCAGAAGTCAGAAATCCAGGTGTGGGCAGGGCTCTCCTTCCTCTGAGGCCTTCAGGGAAGGATCTGTTCCAGGTCTCTCCCCTGGTGCTAGCTGCCAAAATCTGTGGTTTTGGCCTCTGTCATCACACGGCCTTCTCCAGTGTCCAACTTCTTTTAAAGATACCAGTCCTATTAGGTTAGAGACCACTCTTATCCAATTTGGAATTATCTTAAGTTATTTACAAACGTTCTATACTCGCCATGCAAACATTCCCCCTTCCATCCCCACCTCCCAATAACATCTAATCTACTTTGTCTCTGCAAATTTATTTCTAGAAAGATCATAAGAGATATCATACAATACTTGTCCTTATGTGCTTTTCTTATTTTACTCAGCATGATATTTTCAAGGTCCTTCCATGTTGCGATGTGCCTCTAAACTTCATTCCTTCATGGCTGAATATTGATCTCCATTGTGTGTGTGTATACCACATTTTGTCTGGCAATCATTTGTTGAGTAATTGAGTTGTTCCCACCTTTTGGATATTATGAATAATGCTATAGACATTGGTGTACAAGTATCTGAGACCCCATTTTCACTTTCTTTGGTATATACTTAGAACTGCTGTGTCATATGGTAATTCTCTCAATTTTCTGAGGAACCACCATATTGCTTTCCACAGTGGCTGCATTTCAAGT
This sequence comes from Tolypeutes matacus, assembly GCA_026826555.1. Classification (NCBI taxonomy): domain Eukaryota; kingdom Metazoa; phylum Chordata; class Mammalia; order Cingulata; family Chlamyphoridae; genus Tolypeutes; species Tolypeutes matacus. The sequence continues at coordinate 13,523,758 of JAKSZT010026914.1, read as the reverse complement.
CCCTACCAACAATGGACCTGGAGAGATTGGAACTCTAGTGCAACACTTATCTTCTATCCTTGTGAGGGGGTGAAGTGGTATCTTAATGTGGTTTTGAATTGCATTTCTCTAATGGCTAATGATACACACTTTCATATGCGTATTGGCCATTTGCATACCTTAGAAAAATGTCTGTTCAAGTCCTTTGCCCATTTTAAAAATTGGGCTGTTTGTCTGTTATAGAAGTTCTTTAATTATAGATATTAAGCCCTCCCTTACCTGATACATGGTAGGCAATTTTCTCCCATTCTGTGGGTTGTCTTCATTTTATTGATAATGCCCTTTGAAAAAGTTTAATTCTAAAGAAACTTATCTTCTGCTCATGCTTTTGGTGTCATCTCTTAAAATCCATTGCTGAGTCCCAGGTAATAACTGTTTACCCCCTATGTTATATAAGTTTTATAGTTTTAGCTTTTTAAAACTCAGGGTCTTGATTCTTTGAGTTAACTTTTATATATGGTTTGAGCTAGGGGTCTAACTTTCTTTTGCATGTGGATATCCAATCTTTCTAACAGTTGTTGAAGAGACTATTCTTTCCCCTTTGTACCATCAAGCCAACTGGCCATAGATGTGTGGGTCTATTTCTGGACTTCCCATTACTCTGGGTCTTTGTGCCAGTACCACACTGTTTTGATTACTGTGGCATGTCACATATAAAGGGATGCTTAAAATTAAATCAGACTTCTTACTGGAAACCATGGAAGCCAGAAGGCAGTGGGATGCTATATTTAAAGTGCTGGGGGAGAAATAAGACATTTCTGAGGCAGTTGGAACTAAGACAAGCAGAGGAAGTTCATTGCTACTAGACTTGCCTTGTAAGAAATGCTAAAGGGAGTCCTTCATATTAAAAGTAAAGGACACTATGGAGAGTAGGTGTAGCTTAGGACTTAAGTGCCTGCTTCACATGTACAAGGTCCTGGGTTCAATTCCTGGTACCTCCTGGGGGGGGGGGGAGTAAAGGACACAGGACAGTAACTTGATGCTATATGATGAAAGACTTCTGGTATAGGTAACCATATGAGAAAACAAATGCCAATATTATTGCATGTTTCATTTGTAATGCTGCCTCTAACTGCTTATCTGGCTTAAATTCAACTGTGTAGACATTCCCATCCAGTGGGAAGCCTAAAGCTGCTGCTTCTGAGGCCTGAATCAAGGCCATCATCTATATTGGTCCTACAGGAATCCACCAGGCAACCCCCTCTCCAAAAAACAAACAAACCAGAAAACCCCAAGGAGAACCAAACAAAGCTTTATCCTAGGCCTCCAGATCTTGGTAGGTGCTGGCACGAGACCAGAAACAGCTGTCCCCGAGAGGGCTAAGACCCAGGCTAGCGTCTGCTGATCCCTCCGGTATCTGGCAGACCAAGAAACGCACGTGTGCACAACCAAAACGTAGCGGTGGATGCTGGGCGGCCAGAACGCTTATCGAGAGGGCCAGAACCAAGGCTGGCATCCACTTTGGTTCCCTCGGGGCCTGGCCAGTCCAAACAACACAAGGAAAAAGAATCCAGTTTGGCCTTGACTACTATCTTCGAGGAAGATATTTTGAAACGGGCTCACATTCCTGGGACTAGGGACTAGGCCCAGAACAAGGCCACACAAGAAGTGTGCTTTACTGGACATGTGGAGCAATCTAAACTTTTTCATAATTGGGAACTAATATTAATACAGAATGAAATTTTAAACACATTCACGATGACACTTAATCAAAGGCCAAAAGAATATTCCCTTTAACTGCCACTAAAACAGCAAAATCTCCCTCCCTAGGATAGGGATGCTTAAAAGACGTAGATCCCATGGGTGGTCCTCTACCCAAAGTCTTATAAAATTCAGTCAACTACACACCAAATACAGATCAAGTTCATATACTTTGAGTTTTCTATGAAACTACAAAACCCAATTTGAGTACCATTTTAATCCATTTTCAAAGCAAGCTTAACTTGCATATCAAAACAGGCAGTGTTGGTGAGGCTGGACTTTCCTGGGCCTGGGTGGAGTTGAAGGCCCTGTATCCTCTGATGTGGGAAGCTCCCATAATTTCATGCTGCCTTGCATCCTAGCATGTGGAGAAGGAACCTGTTCTTATTCTTCCATAACGGAACATAGTGGGTCTTCTAACAGCATAGAGTTTTCTTTTTGCGGCATTTTATGGGATTGTCTGAAGGCTTAATGCACTTCTCAAGTCTAGACATTGTCCTAAGAATTAAGGTCTTCTCTACCTATTAGATATCAGCTTTCATATGGCAGTATAATACTCGATTCTATTTTTGAATTTCAAATGTATTTTGGCATCTTGAATATATAGGGGTGTGTGTGTGTGTGTGTGTGTGTGTGTGTATACATATGGTACCGGGGCTGGGGATTGAAGCTGACACTCAACCACTGGGCTATATTGGCTTCCTTGAGTTGGTTTTATCATTTGTTTGGCTTGTCTTTATTTTTTTTTTTTTTTTATTTATTTATTTTTTTTTAGGAGGCACCAGGGATTGAACCACATGGTAGGTGCTCACCCACCTCTCCTCTTTAAGTATAAATACAAACATAGAAAATCCTGTAGGAGAAAATGTAAAAACAACTGTTTTACATGTTACTGTATCTACTTCGACTGACTAAGCATAGCCAGGTGCATAGCTTCTTAAATTGGAGCCTATTAGGTGGCACTTATGTCTATTGCCCAAGTGGATCTCTCAAGGTTCTAGTTGATCCTTCTCCCAGTTACATGGGGGTCTTGGTGTTGGTAGGATGGTAGTGTTACCAGTGTAGCTCTGCCTGTGGAGTCCTCTTTGATCACCATCTGAGACTAGGTGAGTGGCCTGGGAGTTAGCTGGCTGCAGTCCTCTCAGCTGGGTGGTGCTGGGATTTGGCCCTTAAGAAGGTCTTTCTGAGGCCAGTGGCCACCTAGGAGTCCCAGTACAGTATACCTCAGACAAGCATGTAGCTTGGGCTTGGGATCTATGCTGGGGGCCTCAATCCTGGGCACCTGGGGTCCTTGGAGTGCAGGTGTGGCCATGCTGGGCTCTCACCAGAGCTCATGGCTGGATGTGATGCCATGCAGCACTTGTTCCAGCAAGGCTTTCTAGGACCTGGTGGAGCCACATTGCTCTCCTCGTTTGGAGGCTCCATTCTTTCCAGGGGCTACAGCAAGCAGACTCTGGTTATCTTGCTGATCATAACCTGGCTGCTCATCCTGTTCTGTCTGAAACACCTCTTCAGGGGCTTTTCCTGGTCTAAGGACTAATGTCCCTTCTTTTTACCTGGGACTGCTGATCCTGGTCATCCAGCCTACAGAACTATTGTGGCAGCTGCCATTGGAATCGTGACCATTTGTATCTCTGCCCAGGGTCTAGGCCCTCTTCTCCATTGAGGTCTTAGCTTCTGATCTAATAGTTCCTGACCTCTGGATGTGGGGTTTTGATAGGGTCAGATTGTGTTTATCCATACAAAGAGAATGGGCCAAAACCACCTGGGTTGTCAGCACTGGCTATTGGGTATGGTGCCTGGCTTTTTCACATCCAGGTGTAAGGTCAGGGACTTGACTAGAGTGGGATCTAGGATAGTCTGGGGTCTAAAAGCCCAATGTGAAGGTCCTTGATGGACTCTGGGTCCTCTTGTACATAGGTTGGACTCCCTCATGGGCTCTTTCTCTCTGGTTTCTCTTCTGATAGAAGACACTGTGGGCCTCTCTTATGCTGAAAGGCTACTGGGATTTGGTAGCTGGAGAGTCTCCCTAAAGCTGGTGCTACTGGGGAGAACCCAGGCACAGAATCTTTGAGATGAGGGAGAAGCTTGGGCCTGGTCTGTGCTGGCAGAGGGAGGCCTTGTGCTCTCTGGCATCAGCGGCCCTCAGTGGGGGTTGTGAGTCACGCAAGGCCCTTCTAGTCTGACTCTGGATTTAGGGCTGTATTCAGAACCTGGTTTTCAGCCTTCCCAGGGCCTGATAGGACTTGCTGTCATTCTTCCGCCTCCTGGAGGCATTGCCTATGTTTCTAGCAGCTGTTGTGGGAAACTCTGGGCATCCTTGCTGCTTGTGGCTCTTGCCCTGTCCTATGTTGACTGAAGGTTCCTGTCCTGGTCTGCTAAGACCTGTGTTTCTATCTCTCTCGCACATGCACTAGGTCTCTACCAGAGACCTCCATCCCTGGGGCCTATAGGGAAAAGAATGGTGGTAGCTAGCTAGACCTGGCAGCATCAGGGGCATTGGTGCATGCTCTGCCCCATACTTGGCCGAGTACTGGCTTAGTCTACTCCTCCTCCAGTGTAGTCTGTCTTGGGACCTGATAAGACCATTTCCTTGACCTTTGAATATGACTTACCTTTTCTTAGAATCCAGTTACCCACTTAAGTACTAATAGGATTACAGAATGGGCCCTTGGCATCTGTGGTTTGAAAGGTTTGCTGGGTTCAGGACCTGGCTTTATCATTCTACACCCAGGAGGCTGTCTAGTGCCTTGACTGAGAGGAATAGATATGAGCAGAGCTTTTACTTGCTGTCATGGTCTTCTTCCTGCTGAGCATGACAGGGAGTTTCTCTTCCTTTTGGGCTATTCCCTTCCTATAATATCCTTCCACTGAAGGTCTAAGGATCTGCTATGGTCTAACTCTAACCTAGAGTTGAGCTTACAATAAAGCAATGAATCTTTGGCTCTCCTCTTGGTTAGGAACTGTTGTGTTAGGCAGCAGCTTGGGTTAGTTGGCTGGCTCTGGTCTTAGTCAAACTGGTAACAGAATAGCCTTTACTTTTCTGGGGTCATAGTGGCACAACCCTAGAAAATGGCATGGGGAATGTCCAAGGGCATCTCTGGCAGATTCTAGGGTCTGTCTAGTTGTAGATCCCTTGGTGGCCTTAGGCAGGACTCAGGTGTTGTCATGGAAGGGGGCTCTCAAACCTCTTAGGCTGTCCTGTCAGGAAGGAGTTTGAGCTTGAGTTTGAAAGATGCCAAGAAGACTGCCAAGCTATGGTGGCTGGTCTCTGCCTGGATTCCCAAAGGGTTTATGAACTCCTCAAGGGTTAGTCAAGACTGAACATCTTTCCTATAGATCACATCTCAAAACTGAGAGGTGGGGCTTTAGGATATACTAGAAGATGGGGCAGCATTGGGATTCTAGAGGAGCGAGTCACTTCAACTTGAAGAAATTTCAGGGCCCCTGCCTTCAGGCTATCCTTCCCAGGAGGCCAGATAACAGGGCTGGCAGGAAAGAAGTTGAAACTGGTCCTTGGAGTACCAGTTTCTTCATACTGAAGAAACAGAGTCTCACTCTCAAGTTGAGTCTGTTATGTATAGTGTGACCTTAGGGTAGAATCCAGAGCTCCTGCAAAGCCTGCCTCACAGCCGAGAAGATGACTTCAGACTGTCCCTCTGATGCAATAGGATCCCCTCCCCTACTGGGGGGCACCTTAGCATCTAGGTAATTAGGAGCAAACCTAATTCTACCTTCCCTAAACTTGGGGGTTTAGGGTAAAGGGGAGCTCTTGGGCTTAAAGGCATGAGGACAGAATAAATTCTATTCTACTTGAGTAGAATTTATTTTTAGAGGGGTCTGTTCCTCTTTCCCCATCATCCATATAAGCAAGGCCTATGAAAAGACTTACTGAAGTCTTAGTTTTCAGAGCTCCTATGCAAGTACTGTCCCCATTGGTAGAGTTCCATGTTGTCCTTATCAACTATGTGTCAGTGTGAGGCTGGGCCTGTGTACACAACTTTAGAAAGTATTGCATGGCCTAAAAGATCTCTCTTTCCTCTTGGGTCACTCCCCCTGCCCTTCCTTTATCATAAGGACTTCCTATAGATATCTCTCTGCAGCATGGTTGCATCTTCCTCTTTTCTGGAAACACTGATTCCTGAACAGCTCTTCTCTGCCAGTTCCCCAGTGTTCTGTTACCTCTCCCAGATTTCTTCTCTCCTTGGTCTGGGGCTCCTTCACTTTGTCTCCATCTTCTGTGTCTAAGTGGCCCCAGAAATTGTGTCTTTGGTATTTACTTGGCCCACCTCTGAGGTGCCCCATCCCAGAGCCTGTAGTTTGTTGTCTCCAAAGCATCTGCTCTTGTCTCAGCTTAGCTCAGTCCAGTGTAGTCCTTCTTGTTTAGGTTTGACTGTTCCCCCAAATTGTCTTTCCTTGCCCTAGCCATGGGATCTACAGTTTGGGGATCTAGTATTTTAGGAAGTTCATAATCTGTTATGAATCATGTTACCTGCAACTACTCATTGTTCATTTTCTGACTAATTGTGGCCTGCTCCCAGAATTAGAGGTATTAATCTCTCAACCAGATTCCTGACCACTGAGGACTGTTGGCATTCCTTCCTGACCTCAAAGACTAGAGTGATGGAAGCTAGTGGACAGGTGAGTCCAGGAATGTACCCTTTCTCCATCCCTCCTACTTATCCTCCACATCTCTAAATTTTCAGACTGGTCTGTTCCAAAGACCATAGGAACAAGACAGGCTGCAAAGCAGAGATGGGGAGTTGAAGGTGCTGGTCTAATTGGCCTGTGCTAGTGCAGCAGTAGGGCATGCTTATAGGTAGGGGCAAAAACACTTTTGCCTCTGAGGCCCTAGCGGTATTAGCTGCAGGGAGAAGACTCCAGAAGCCTGTCAGACCTCTGAGCCAGCTTACCTACAGTTAAACTGCAAGAGTCAGGTGGCTGTGCTGGCATTGACTTTTAGGCAGGGTGTCCATGGGACCCACATAGGCTTGAGGGTCCAGTGTGTCTGGGACGCCTCCACCTTCCAGGTGACGGTCCCCTAGCATCTTCAGAATAATAGTGTGGAAGTTCCTGGGTGCAGGGCCCTACAGGAAGGGTGCTGTGTGCACTAATGACAGGTCCCTTTCTTCTCTAGGAGCAAGTTGAATTTGAGGCTAGAGATCTTTCTGGTTGAGAGATGGATACATTTCCAGGGTTTAGGTGGACTGGACAGTCCTGGGCACAGGAGATGTCCCTTGGATCTCACAGATGCCAACACATGAGTCTGATAATCAAGATCTGTTTGGGTTGGATTTAATTCCCCTCTTCTGTCACCTGACTTTGCCATAGGTTAGGAACTTACCCAGACCTCCTAACTGCTTTGAGTCTTGATGCCTTTTTTTTTTTTTTTCCTTTTTAAACTTTATTTCAACTTCAAAAAAAAAAAAAATAGACAAAAGGCAGCTTAACAAATTATGGAAGCATTACTTTTAAAAAAAAAAAAACTGTCCAGGCAGATTTATCTTATTTAATCCTAAAAACAAACTCGGTTGTTTCTCCGGTGTTCTGAAAGATGAGCAAATGTGCATAGAATGGTTAAATGACATGACCAAGGTCTCCTTGTTAATGAAGAAAATGGAAAAATGCTTGATCCTATTCACATCTCTTAAAACTAAATTCCTTATTTACCTTTAGCATTGATTATAGTATCTCCTTTGCTACAAAAATTTACAATACTGTTAACTATAGTATATAAGCTACACTAGTTGTATTTTCCCTATGTATTACCATATTAACACCTTGTAATAGGAACGTTCTTGGATTTGTATTAACCACAATCCTCATCTACCACTGAAATCATTATACTATAAAATCCCTAGATTATCCTTCAGCTGTCTGTCAATTAACATAAACCTCCCTGGACTACCCCTCTGTCAATCACATTTCTAAATCAGCAGTTATACTCAATGTGTTAACCGTCAACCATCCACATCCACATATTTACAGTCAACCTTATTAAACATTCTATATACATTCAGCATCAGCTCCCCCTTCTCAACCCTTCTGTCTTCTACTAACCTATACTCTATAGTTTAACTCCATAAGTTATTGTATTTAGCTCATATCAGTGAGACCATACAATATTCATCCTTCTGTGTCTGGCTTATTTCACTCAATATAATATCTTCAAGGTTTATCCATGTTGTTAAATACATCCCAAGGTCATTTCTTTTCAAAGCTGAATAGTACTCCATTGTGTATATACACCATACTTTGTCCATTTTATCGGTGGTTGGTCACTTGAGTTGTTTCTATCTTTTGGCAATTGTGAATAATGTCGTGATGAACATTGGTGTGCAAATATCTGTTTGCATCCTTGCTTTCAGTTCTTCTGAATATATTCCTAGTAACAGGATAGCCGAGTCATACGGCAGGTCTATGTTTAGCTTCCTGAGGAACTGCCAAACTGTTATCCACAGAGGCTGTACCATTTTTATGGTCCACCAACAGTGAAGGAGTATTCCTATTTCCCCACATCCTCTCCAGCACTTGTAGTTTTCTGTTTTGTTAATAATGGCCATTCTGTAAGGTGTGAAATGATGTCATAGTTTTGATCAGCATTTCCCTAATAGCTAGTGATGTTGCACATCTTTTCATATACTTCTTGGCAACTTGTATTTCCTCTTTGGAAAAAAAATGTCTATTCAAGTCTTTTGTCCACTTCTTAAGTCGGGTTGCTTATCTTATCATTGACTTATGAGCTCTCTATATAACATAGAAATCAAATCCTTATCAGATTTGCGGTTTTCAAAGATTTTCTCCCATTGAGTAGGCTGCCTTTTCACCTTAAATTCATTTGAAGCATGAAAGTGTTTAATTGAGGTCTCATTCATCTAATTTTTCTTTCGTTGCTCATGTTTTGGGAGATTGATGTCTTCATCTTCATCTTTGCTCCCTGGAGCATATGTCCAGGGGTAAAAGACAACCAGATTTTGGGAGCCAGAGATCTCCATTGAGTCCTTTTCTGTGTCCAGCACACATGGGAAGGAAGACAACTTAGATCTTCTTGATAACTTCCCTGTGATCTCCCAGTGATAGACTACTCTCTGCATTTCATGGAAACTGATCTGATACTTCTCCAAAGTTTGCACACAATCCCAAAGAATTCATTAAAAACTATTTCTCTACTTTCTAGCATTACCTTCATGTGTCAAATATAAAAATGTATTTGATTCTATTTCTGGACTTGATTTTTTTTTTTTTTTTCCTTAGGATTAGAGTAAATATCCTTGTTTCTGGTAAGTCCATAGGAGACAAAGTATATGCCCCCCAAATAGCCCCTGTTCTCGTGTTGAATGTCCTTCCTGATCTAGTTCTAGGCTGGTGTTCATGTGACCTATATCTTCAATAAGGACCATACTTCTTGTACCACCCAAGTATAGCCCTTGTGTGGTTATCAGCAGTGAGTCTTCTCCAGACTTGTACTTCACCCCCAGTGTTTTGAGGTCTGCGTCTTGGTGATAGGATGAGCACTGTCACCCTTTTCCCTGGTCCAATTCTACTTAAGTCTGTCCTTTTTAGAATCTACTGTGATTATTGTCCATGGCTGGCATGAGCTGACTGTGCACCTCCCTCATGCTGGATAATTCCTGAATTTTGGTGGGTTGAGGCTGGCAGCCTGTTCTTGGTCTCACGTGGCAGGGCCTAGAGACCAGGGTGGAGCCCTGGCAGTTCTCCATGTGAAGGCATGGGTCAGGCTGGGACCTCACTTACTAGTCTTAGCTGCCACACACAGAGCATGTGTTTAGAAGACTTTTCAAGACCTGAACAGACTGGGTTCTCCTGGAGAACTCAATTCTTTCTTTTCTTGGTCCTATAAGATACCATTCTACCCAGCTGGAAGAGGAAAAATCTGGGCCATCTTCTCTGCTTGGGCCCTGCTTGGCTTCCCAGTCTCATGCTACCTGTGAAGAGCTTGCCTGTAGGAGCTCCTTGCCTGTTCTCTCTCCCTTGTCCCTGGGCCTTCTGTCATGGTGACTTGTGACTTATGGCATCAGAATGGTGAGAGGCTTATATTGCTTATCTCTGGTCATCTGAGCATGGGGCCTGACCCTTCAGTGAGATCTTCAGGCCTATAGTATGTTCTCCTTGGTTGTCAAATGGCATTTTCTTCTGCTTATGTATATATGTGTATATGTGCGTATGGTTTCACTATATAGAGAAGAGAAGATTGAAGGAAGATGGCATTGGAGTAGCTCAGGCAGGGTGCAGCATTCTTTAAAAAAAAAAAAAATTATATATATATATATGGGAGAAAGTATAGAAAGCGTAGAAGTCATCAGAGGGGGCCACTTTGGGGACCTGCAGACCAGGAGAGTGCTATATACAGAGTCTAGGAGAAGACTGGGGATGGAAAGATGAAGATGACAAAAGGAAAACTGAGGGGCTAGCTGCCCATCCCTCACCCCTGAGACGAACAGCCTTGGTAAAACCTGTGGTTGAGTAGCCAACAGAGGGGAAAGGACATATTCTTCCCTGGGAAGAGGGAAGATGTGGTGGAGGGCTGAGTGGTTTCTCCTTGGCAGATGTAAACACCGTAACTACCAGGTTCAGAAGAGCTAGTTGGTGGAAATTGAAGGATTCATCTCCATGGAAGGGTTTTCCAAGGAGCATCATTGGCTGGCCAGTTGGGAAAGTATAGGAAGACAAGGCTTGTCTCTGCAGTTTCTTTCCCAGGCACCCAGGTACTGTATATCTTGTTTGTACCCCATTAGTGGCTCCCTGCCCCTGTCTTGGTAAGTTAAACGGGGAAATCTTCAAGTTTTAGGAAAAACTGAATCACAAACCAAAGGAGCTGTGAAATAAAACCACTATGCAAGAGAGAAATTCATCAACAGAGTAAAACCACCAACAAAAGATAAGCAATATTAAAACAGGAACATGTGGCCCAAAGGAAAAAAACAAGAATCCAGAGAAGACACAGGACTTAAGAATTATGAACATCATTGATTAGTCATATTTTCCTTCAACTTTTAAGAGAACTAAAGAAATAAAAGGATATTAAGATGACACTGAGCATGAAGAATAAAGAATAATTTGAAAGCCTGCAAAAAAGTAACAGAGCTTATCAGAATGGACATAATGACAGAGATTAAAAATACAGTAGAGGCATATAATAGCAGACTTGAATTGGTTGAAGACAGAACTAGTGAATTGGAAGAAGAGCATTTGATCTTTTAAAGACAGAAAAGAATATAAAAAATGAACTATATATAATATACATATAACATATTATATATAGTTCATATATATATGAACTATATATATAAATAGGCCCTTGGCATGAGGTCTGTCAGGATAGACTGTTGGTCAAGGTGCTTAGTTTCTCCATTGCTCCACACCTAGGTACGTGGCCAGTATCTGTGCCAACAGAAATGAGTATGAAATAGAACTTTCACTTGCCCCTATTGACTTCCTGCAGGCTATATATGACTGGGATTCTTATACTCATGGGCTCTTTCCTTCCTGCTTTTCCTTACAATATTGTCTAATCTGACAATGAGATTCAAGTTTGGGGCATATCTCTGGGCCACTTTCCCTGAAGTTGAACTCACAGGTACAGCAGATATAGTAGATGACAAGTTGTCCAGTAATTACCAGCACTACCAGGCTAGTGGCTAGAGATCGGTGTGCGCCAGCAGAACCTCTTCTAGGCATTTCTGGTCTCTGGTCAACTGCCTTGTTCAACTTCTTGGTCCTAGGGCGAGTGTCAAGGGATCCTGGGAAGCAGTGAGGGCCCTTTTTGGGGCATCCATCCCTGAAGAGCCTGGGTGGGTCAGGCAGCAGAGCCCCTGGGGCCTGAGCATGACTCAAATGGTCTTGTGAGAAGGGGCTGGGACCTCCTGAACTGGGCTGGTAAGTGATGGTCTAGATTTGGGAGTACTAAAGGACTGATTTGGCTGGGGTGGCTGGCTTCCTTTAACCCTAAGGAGGCTTACTTTTACCAGTAGGTTCGTCAGGGTAGACTTCATTTCTACAATAAAACTGAGGCAGGGGAGTAGGACCTACTAACAGCCAGCCAGCATTCTGGGAAGGGGAGTGTTTAGATCATCCTATAATAAGGAAAAATCCAGGATTCCTGTTCTAGCCCTTCCTGGGGGGGGGGGGGGGTAGAGGGACACTACAGGAAGATTAGCAGAAGAGAGGCTGGCACTAGTCGTTAGGGCTCATGCTAAATCAGAACAGAGTCTCATGGTACCAAGGCAGTCAGCTTTGTAGCAATATCATGGGGCAAGGCTTCAGCTATGGCCAGGAATGGGATCTGAGACTATCCCATTGATAAGGACTTATTATACAGGGGTGTGTGTGTGTATATGATGAGGAGGTGTTCTCCTCATTATTCTGGGGTCCCTCTTACCCACATTCTGCTGTTCTATAATGTGGGTCCATTTGGGCTAATTGTCTTGTTTTTCTCATCTGCTTTTTGGACTTCTGGGGCCATCAGATTGGCTTAGGACTTTTCTGCCCCTGTGTTGCCCCTAATTAGAATTTGTGTGTGGCTTCAACTCTGGAGATTTGTCACCAGCTCTAACCTTCAGGTTAGGTTGACCCTCCTCCCCAATACCCCCAAGCTCCGTGGCCCTCTGCCATAGCCATGGGGACTCTCTTCTAGGACCTGTTGTCTTGTAAACTCTTGCTCCACCATGCCCCTTCTGTTCTAGGTCTGTTTCCCTCTCTGAGCCTGTTCACTGTCCACTGTCTTAGAGTCTGACCTTCTAGAATCAAATGCAGGGGACCTGCCTTGGTCTTGAGAATCTGTCCTCCTCCTGAGACATCAGATTCTAGGCACAGTCCTGAATTCAGAAGAATGATAAGCTTTCAGAAGAAAGGGACTACAAAGCAAGAGTAGGTATGGAACCTGTCAGACCCTTGCTGGTCTAGTTGGTGTTAGTTCACAGTTGGGGTAAGTGAATGTTTGTGTCAAGCTTAGTTTGCTATCCTTGAGTGACTTGATTTGGTTGGAGTCGACTCCTGGGAATAAAATGGGCAAAGAAGCCTACCTCAGGGGCACTCAATAATAATGGCTGATTAGAGGGGACCCCAAGGGGACATCAGTCCTTTAAGGCTGATCACTATCAGACAAGATAGCACCTTTTGAAGTGGAGGGGCTATGGCTCTAGGTCATGTGCTGGTGCATCTAGGTCAGGCATCAAGAGTCCCACAGGTCTGAGGTCTATGTTCCCTTGGGGATGCCTTCTCTTGAATAAAGTCTAGCCCTGGTATCTTCAGACAGGCTACTGCTCCCAGATGGAGCTCCCGGATTTGGGGGCTATGTGAGAAGGATGGTTATGCCTTGTCACGTGTAGATATCCCCTTCTAGAAGAACTTGAATTTAAGGCTAGAGACTTTCTGGATAAGAGGTGACTTAGCACTATCAAGTCTATCCAGGCCAGGAACTATTTCTTCTCAAGTCACCAATACTACAGAGTGTGGAGCAGCTGTGAGCCTTTGTATGCATGCCCTGTTGACATCCTTATGATGGAGAGCTGGCCATGCCTCTGGGAGGGCCCACCCCAGGGTCCTTGGGTGGTAAGTAGTGTCTGCCGCTGTCTTGGACTCTAAACTGCTCAAATATTACTGAAAACATGCACTGATGTCCTTTGGGGGCCCTGCTTTCAGAACCAGGTGAGAATGTAGGCAAAGGAGATTGGTCAAGAAACTTAGGGTATGGCATTTTGGAGTAAGTTCAAAGAAGCATCACAAATCTTCTGAGCTTATGCAGACTTGGGGAGATTCCCTGTTCACAGGAGAATACTTGGCTGGAAGGGAGCTTCAATGATTCCTGGAAGCTCAGTCAGGTTTTAGAGGCCATATGAGCAGCAGTCTTGAATCCTGGGCTGCCCTGACCTGTTATCTTGACTGCTTTGGGCAGAAAGTCCCACTGGTGTTCCCTGGGGACAGGAGGAGACTGTGTCTGGGATAAACCTGGATCTCAGGAGGCAGCAATCTTTTCTTTTCCATGGCAGTTAACTGTTTGTTGAAATTGAGGCAAATAAGAAGGGCTAAGAGACAGCTTCTCTTCCCTATGGGCTCCAGGCCTGCCTTTTCCTCAGCTCTCTACCTTCTCCCTTCCCTTTTCTGTAGCCCAACTTGGGCAGGAGTTGGGAGGTGGAAAGCAAGGAGAAAATGGGAGTTCCTAGGAACCAGAGGGAAGGCAGGATAAGAAGGGAGGGAGAGCTGATGGGACTAGATGGTCAGGGTCAGAGGTGATGTGGCATTCCAAGGGGTCAGATAATAACTGGGCTGTAGAAGGTCAAGGGTCAGAAGACAATAGTGTTAGAAATGAAGTGCCAGATGGGTGACACTGCCTTTCTATGTTCTGTGTTCATCTTGCTGCATCAAATGTGGGTTGTGGTCCCTGTGAGAGCTGGGCTATTGCAGTGCACACTACCTGGGCCGGACCTCCAGGGAGGCTCCAGAAACTTTCCAAGCCTCCAGATCTTAGAGTAACCTCAAGTTATTAATCTTCCTTTAAACCTAGTTCTTTGAAGACTGGAGAGAAGTAGAGACCAGAAAACACAATAGGATTGTAGGGCTATGATCCTGTTCCATAGGAAAAACTCTGATATAAAATATTCTTTCAAGAGTGTGATGCTTTCTTCCCATGTTTGTTTATGGTTGGCTACAGAGCTAACGCTTTTGCTTGGCTCCTGCCTGTAGTCCCAAGAACTCGGTTCAGGGTATCAACATCTAGAATATTGGATGGGCTTGGCTGCCACATCTCCAGGTGTGGTTCCTGACTTTTCCTCATGTGCCATTTAAAAGTTGTGTTATATGCACAAGGGACAGAGCCAGAAAGCTAAGGACTTATTTCCTAAGCTGTGGATAAAAGGTTTCCTGTTTTTTCCTCTTTCATTGCTCTAGGAGGACAAAGTCGGTACCTTCCCCTAACTGCTTTCTCCTTTTCCAGGCAGGCAGTTCAATCTCTTCAAGACCAGTTGGTACCTGGTTGCACTAGAGCATGTAGCTTTGTGATGGTTGTTGAATTCTTGAAAATTGTGCCCAATTTTCCAGTGTCTGATGGAGACTCAAAAAAAAAAAAAAAAAAAAAAAAAAAAGTTTCCATGTCCAGGTGCAGGAATACCCCAGCGGCTTGTGACTATAGGGCTCTGGGCTACTCTCGGTGTCAAGTACTTCAGTGGGACTGACTGTTCTTGGTCTTGCCTGGTCCCCACACTGCAACTTGGTGGGGTCTCCCTCACGACGTCAGAATGGAGTCTGCTCTCCTTCGATCTCCCATGACTCAGGCCCTCAGACTGCTGGGTCTTTACCCTGAGTCTGTTATCTTGAAACTGTTATCTTCTATTGCTTCCTGGGACAGTTTCCTGCTGCGTCTGGGTATGTAGTGAGGAGAACTCCATTCTTCCACAAGAGAACTATCTTGTTCCAATAGCATAGAGCTTGCTTCCTATGACTGCTTCTGGTGTCATCTTGGGCTCTAACTCAAGTGATCTTGAATGATTCAAGAATGTATTACATGATTTTTCCCATACCAGGAATGTCTTTACTATGTTATAAATACCTATGAATATGATTGGTTCTGTTTCTGAATTTCAAGCATGGTGAGTAAAGGCTAATTAATAATAAACATGTACTGTTCCTATGAAAGAATAGGATACAACCATTTCCATGTTAAGCATATCGCTACAGGTCTAGCTCTACATTAAGTTTGTGCTCTCTCAAATTGTGATCATGGTATTTTGGTGGGAGACTTGCATGTTTGTGTTAGCCATGTGAACTCCTGAGTTGCCTGTTGATATATTGTCCAATGTGGGTCTTGGCCTCAATGATGACATAAGTATACTTATAAATCTCTTCCTACCTCTGGACTTATTGCCTTCTTTGATCATTGTCCTTGACTTAGATGGCCTGGAAGCTAGCCAGGGGCCTCTATCATGCTGGAAGATTCCTGGGATTCAGTTATTGGGTACCTAAGGCCAGTGGCCTTCCTGGGGGCCCAGTACAGAGCAGCCTTGATGTCTTATTGTAAGCTGTGTACTACTTCAAACAAATGTAAGATGCCCCAGCTGGTAGAGGTTATAACATGATGGCTGGAGCTTAGGCCAGGTATCCATGCTAAGAGTCAGATTCTATTATCAGGCATTGGTGGTTTTGTAAGTAGGAACAAGTCATACTGAGCCCCTACTCTAGCTTATTGAGATCATGTACAGGGATCTCTGGATTAATTTTTATATATAAGATCTGACAGGACTTCCTTTCTCATTCACTTCTGCTGGGGGCATCTTCTCTTCCAAGGAGTTGCTATCTTCAGCTGCCCACTATAGGAGATGCTCTGGCATCCTTGCCATTTATGTCTGGCCTCCTTGGTCTCTTCCATGCTGATACTTTTATGCAGGGTCATCTTTCCTGGTCTCAGTCTGGCTCTTATACCCTTCTACTTGAGACCCCCATTGCTGGCGGCTGCGGAGACAAGAGAAATGGCAGTTGCAGCCATTTGCATTAAAAGCGTCAGCGGCTATGCTCCTGCTTCTTGTTCAGATGAGCATGGCGTGTGGCCCTCCTCCAGGAAGGTCTTTCCTTGGGCCAGATAAGACTGCTGGTCTCCTTCAGAACTTTGAACATGGGATTTTGTGTACCTTTCCTTTTCTCTTCTTTCTTTCTTTCTTTTTTTTTTTTTTTTAATTAAGGGTACTAAGCTCCATAGAATTCTTGCCCATATATAAAGGATGGACACTTGGCATCTGTTAGGAAAGGCTGTTGCCTGTGGTAGCTGGATTTGCCATTTCTGGCTGACAGAGGGATGATATGAATAAGCCTTTCGTTTGCTGCCATGGTCTCCTTCTGCACGTGCGTGACTGTGTCTTGTCTGTTCTTGAGCTTTCATTCCTCTAAGTGCCAGCACGTCTCCAGGCCTTCCCTTCCACTGAGTTGCACTCACAGGTCTAATGGATAAATAGGAACTACTAGACAGTGGCTTATAGATCAAAGACGACCTGCCTTGATGTCTTCTGGTTGGTTCTGATCTCTCCTGGCTATTCTCTGAATTGGTATTTGGTGCCAGTTTTTTGGGTTCATGGAGCAAGGAACTTGACATAGTATTTCTGCCCCTAGGCAGACCCAAGACTCTGCCAGAGACAAAGTCTTAGGTGGCTCATGGCATGCTCTGGATTTTCTGCAGCAGGTGGTCAGAGCCTCTAAGGCTGTGTGGGCAGGTGAGAGATTTGTTCTTGAAGATGAAAGCTGCCAACTAGATCACAGTGCCTGGTCACTCAATACAAAGGCACTGAAGAATTTCCCAATGGGCAAGTCAGATTTAGGCTTCTCTCCTACAGCTTTTACTACATGGAAACTGAGGCAGAGGTACCATTTGGGATTCTGGACATAGTCTAAGTAGAATGTATATGGGAAGAAGTGACAAATCCAAGGATCTTTCTTTGGTCCCTCTTAGGAGCAGGGTATAAAGGCTGCCAGGAGAGAAGCTGGCATTGGCCCTTTGAGGGGACTCATGCTAAATGAAGAAACCAGGAGGCTCAGCGATATTGAGTGAGTCCGAGGGTGGGATCTGAGCTCCTGTAGCAAAGTGTCTAGTTCATGGCTAAGAAAAGAATACTTAGGCTTATTCCACTGATAGCGTTGTAATGTACAGATGTATACAAGGACCTCTTCCCCACCCAGGGCCATCTTAGTTATGAATCCTAATTCTGAATACCCTCCTTAAGCTTGGGTGTTGGTCTGCTGGTCAGCCTGGTTAAGTTTGAATCAGCATGGCACATGGATGGAATGAGTGTTTTATCACACCTGAGTGACAGTCGGGAGCCAGTCCAGGATGTGTTATCCTGTATGTATAGGATAATACAGTGGGAGCTAGAGGCTTGTTTCAGAATACCCCTAAACTGCAGGCCCAAGATGAAGACCTAAGGGGCATCTATCTGTCCTGGAAGTATTGCTTGACTTCAGTAGGGAAAAATGTGGGATTCAACTATATGGCAATATGAGTAGATATGCGGTCACAATGGAAGATCAGATGTTGATATACCCAGACCCAGAGGGGCATGAGAGCAGCTAATGCACTTAGATTTTCACTGTGGAGCCAACAGGTTACTTCCTTACTTATTTTTTACTTTTCTAACAGATGAAGAACCTACTTAAGAGCAGGATTGCTGAGCCTGGAGTCTTCAGCAGTCTCTTGGCTTCTGCACCAGATTCCTAAAGGCTCTGTCCCAGAGGGCACACGTTGTAAGCTCTTGTACCTGCTTCTGAATCCTCCTCCTCACTCTAGTCCCTTATGCCTTTGGGTTAAGGTACTTCTATCACTTCCTAATACTTACTGTCAGGTGGGCTCCCTTTGAACTTCCACAGGTATTAGAATATTCCTCAGGGGCCACTAAGAAGGGAGAACCAGAAGCTTTGGTCAAGTTGACCGAAGGGGAGACCAAGGCCTCTTAAGGAAGGATTCCTTTTGTGACTTGTGCTGTTGGAGAAAGAAGGGCACAAGGATATGTTTATAGAAAAATACAGAAAAAAAACAAGGTGTGGCTACTAGAAGCATACACAGCAGGAAGGCATCTGTACTAAGAAAAGGAACCTGGACAGACAACAAACCAAGGCAGGGGCCCTGGCAATTTTATTACGAGAAACAAGTAGGGAAGAGCAGAGTCTAGTTTAGCCTTGCCTGCCTGTTAATATCCTGGTCCCTCAGGAGTCCAACATTCCTCCAAGATGACAGATTTTATTTTTCTGGAACCCAGTGGAGAAGGTTGAGGTAAAAGATGATCATTAGTTCATGGCACATTAGCCTCCTTGGGTTATGCAGGGACCTTCTACTTACTTTCCTTTCCCTGCTCCTCTCCCCTTCCCCACCACCCATAGGCAACAGCCTAATGTGTAAGGTGTTTACACTTGATCTTAGCCAAAAGGCCGAGAAGTGATTGTAAGGTGTCTATAAATGTCTTCTTGCATTCTGACAAAATGGCTCGTGTGCATATAGTAGCTGGTCATCCTGTCTCTTCTCCACTTGGTCCTATCTGATACCTCTGTGTCGTGGTATACGTCTAGTCTGTCACATGATTCTCCATGGCATGCAGTTGCCTCAGCTTTCTCAGCTGCTCTCCCAGGAATGGACACCCAACTACTTCCATCTCTGCCACCACAAGCAATACTGTAAACATCCTCATGCATGTGCCCTTATCTGTAGGACAAATACTCTGGGATCTACTCCCAGGAATAGATTTCCTTAATTTGACTGTGGTGCCAGACTGTTCTCCAGAATGGCTGCCCCATATATGTTGCCATGACAATGTCCTTGTCTATCTGCTGTATAATCCAGCTTTCTAGCACTTGCCAGCTTAATGGGCATGATGGAATCTTGTTGTGTGACTTAGGTCTCCCTGAATTTGAGGACTTCCTCATGTAGCACTTAGGTTACCCTTGCCTTTGCCTTTTCTTCTGGGGGGTCCCATCTGTCTTACTTTCCAAGAACTCCTTTTATTCAAAGATAGTAGTCCCTTGTTGGTCTCAGATACTGCATCCTAATCTGTTGTCTGACTTAACTTTGTTCATAGTATCTTCCGTTGAGCAGAGACTTAATTTTGACTGAGCATCCTCAGCGAAGGGTTTGAGATTCCTGAAGAAGGTGCTACATCCTGGTTCTGCCAAGGCACTTGCCCTCTCTTCTTGCCCCCATCTCCTGGGTGAACAGTAGCTACTTCACACAGTGATCTGTGTGTTCCAGCAGGAGCCAGTCTGCTCGACTATTTGCTACCAGGAACCTGGAGGTGAGGACATAGCTGACTTCCAGTAGCCTCTTCTTACTGAAGAGCTCTCTTCAGCTCTTAAAGTTTATGCTTGTAATTTTGCTGGGAGACTCCCCAGGGTGCTATCCTCGGGAAAGCAGCCACATTGAAATAAATGGGAACTTTGTTTACCGGGCTATTAAAAACCTTTAAACGTGGGGGGAGTGTCTACTGAGGCACCGTTTCAGGTACCAGATGTGGCAGTGGATGGCAGGAAGGCCTCTTCCCTCCAGAGAGTGAGGCTGTCTGGTACTGTCCCCTTTCTACGGCCAGCACGATACAGTGATCTGAGTCGGGCCAACTCTGAGGCAGGTTCACAGAATCTTATTTGGCCCTTCTGCGGCTCGTGTTGGCTGGCTGATGCTCTGATTACGTCATGGAGACTGAGTGGCCCTTTTGGCTACTTCTCTAAACTGAGGCTTTGGGAATGACAACAGCTGTACAGAGACTGCTGAGAAGCAGACAGTCCTCATGGGCGAGGGGGGCCTTGGCACAGCCAATGCTCTGACAGGCTCTGCTCTGATGGTGACTCCTCCCTGTGTCTAAGGGGAGGAACTTGACCTCTGATCTGCCTGTATTCAAGAGCTATTACTGAATGTTGCTGGCCCTACAAGGTCCTCTTTTGCTGGCATTTCTAGTACTTGAGGTGGCAGGTAAAACCCAAAATACTGTGTGAGCCACTTCTGGTGACCCTGTTGTCCCAGTGGGGGCTCTGAATGCTATAGCCATTTCCCCATGGTGTTACCTCCATTACCAAAGAATTATTTGGCCAATGTGGCAGTGATGCCATCTCCTGTATGAGTTTAATGTGTGTGGCTTTGACGGGAGCTTGGGCATTGTGCTGAGGACTATCGCTGGGGGCTGTCTGTTAATGCTCACAGGCCATCTATGTGCCTACTGTTTTCTGGCCACATGCAACAAAACAGGTCACGTGACTCACCAACACAATGGACGCAGAAGTGATTTCACTACTGGACTAAGGCAGTGGTGAGTGTGTGTCTTCCCATGTTCTTACATGGGACCTTGAAGGTGACCTTGGAGGCTATGTATTCTGTGATATGGCTGGAAAGAAGGCATTCCTGGGTCTGCACTAAGAGAACCCTAACCAGACCACCTTACCTTCATGGGACTTGAGCAGGAAATAACCTTTAAGCCACTTTGCTCTCATAAAAACTCAGAACTGAGCTTAGCATCCCCCATGGATGAGGTGGTTCTCTCTCCACCAACTCTGTCACTGCCCCATCTCCCTGCCTCGGCTGTGACGGGAGCTGCTGCTGTTTCCATGACAAGTTCACGTGCTCCCTGGAGCTGTGCTCAGGGGTGGAATACCCCAGTGAGGCACTTGTCTCCCATGTGTCGGGTCCCCACGCTGCAGCTTGGCAGTTCTGACATTCACATCTTCTCTGCTTTGCCTTCACCTGTGTTGGGCCCCACAAGGCCTAACTTCCATACACTGCTTTCTTCTAGCTTTTCTGATAAAACACTGGATTTGTTATTTTCCTGGGGTTGCCTTTCTAGGTCATTTCAGATCACTCCAGGAAGAGTTTGGGCCTTTTTCAACTCCTTCAGTGTGAAAGCAGCTACAAACTGAAGATAGCGATCACTATTTTTCCATAGAATTCTTGAGCTAGTATGTAAAATATTCAATTCTCTCCCTATGTCCTAGAAATGTCCTCTTCACATGCTAAAGGCCAAACCAGAGTTTAGCCTAGAATGTTAAAGGGAAACTAGGGTATTCTGCCACAAGGATTATCTTGTATAGAAAAGTTTAAAAACCAATGCTGTCCCTACCTAATATTTTGGCGTTGCTGCTTCTAGCCTTTATCCAGCATATGGGGGACTGGATTCGGTGGCATTTACGTAGGTTGTGGGCTGAATAGCAAGTTATAAGAAGTACAAAAATGTCTGTGGGCCATTTACATTGGTGCCTTGGCCTTACCAGGAGTGAGGACCTTTGTAACTCTCTCCAGATCTGCCTAATTTGCTACCGGGCTCGCTTCTGCTTTGGAGATTTTCTATCACCACTAATCCCTGTGACCTGCCTACATGTAAGCTGGCCAAGGGCCTTCTGGCTCGACAGAGGATTCCTAGGAATCTACAGGAGATGGATGGATGGATGACCAGCTACTGCCTAGAAGGGTACCAAGGGCGGGCAGTTGGGGTCCCAGAAGCCATCTGTGGCCCAGGGCAAAGCAGTATCCAGAGAGCAAGAAGCCGTGACAGGGCTCATGGGATTATTGCCTGGGGGATCCCTGCTCTGGAGGGTACCAGCAGCCTGCTTTATCAGGATGCCCCATGCTGGGGCCTTGACTTGTCCTCCTATACCTGACTCTAGCAGCAGCTTTCTTCCAGGACCGCTTTTTCACTCTTCCACTCTTTCATCTAAGCCTCTGTTCTTTACCCTGGAGTTGGGCGTCGGATGGGAGGGGACATGGCAGGTAGTATATAAGCATCCTTTTTGATATCCTGGCTCTCTGACTTGCTATGTTTGTGGGGGGCTGGAAGGGGCTTGTCAGCAGGGACTGTGGTTCTGGCCTCTTCCAGGTAGGATTTCTTGACATCCATAGTAAAATGGACGAGTGTTCAAGAACTGTTTGGGAGGTAGAACTAAACAGGATTGGTTAAGGGAAAGAAGCAGAAAAAAGCTCTTAATTACCTGGAGGTTGTCTTTAGGTAAATGGCATGACATTAGTTGAAAGGCTGCTAGTCTATAGCCCCTTAGACACAAACATGAATTCAGGTTAGGGCAATCATGGTTTGAGTTGCTCAATGACTTCAAGTGGAGAGGTGAAGCAGGCAGGTAGAAATTACTCTAGAGACCAGGAGCAAAGTCTAGAGAAGTCACTGGCATAATGACAGTAAATGAAGATATGCAGGTTGAGACTGAGCTGCCAACTGAGAAGTGGGCCTAAGAACAAACCCTATAAATTTTTTTTTTTTTTTAAAGATTTATTTATTTGTTACTTTATCCATTTTAAACCCACCCTACCACCCATTTGCTGTTTTGTGTCTATTCACTGGGTGATTCTGTGTCTGTTTCCTGCCCTCTCTTCTCATCCTTCTCCTCCAGTCTTCACTAGGATTTGATCCTGGGGTCTTCCAAAGTGGGATAGGTGTTCTGCCACCTGCACCACCTCAGTTACTGGTTTTTCAGTGCATCTCATCTTGGCTCTCCCCTGGGTCTCTCTCCTGTTACATCATCATCTTGCTGTGGGGCTCGGTGGGGCCTAACACGCCCACAAGCGGGGCCTGGCGGCTCGCCCATGCACAAAACCTAGCAGCACACGCTCCTTCTGTATTTTTTTAAATTTTACTGGGAGGTCCTAGGGATTGAACCCAGGTCCCTCAATATGGCAGACAGACGCCCAAACCATTTGAGTCACATCTGTCCCCAAACCCTACAAATTCCGATACCCCTTCTGCCTAGAGTTCACAACTGGAGACTAAACAGCAGAGAAAGATGAAAGCAGCATGATGAAGTATCACGGAGCTATTTCTACAGAAGTCACGTGGGTTGAATGGTAGGTAGGGTGGGAAGAGACTTAGACAAGAACAGACATATCCTTTGGTGTCTAGCAACTTGTAGGTTACTGGGGACCTTAGGACAAACTTCAAGAAATAGATGGGCTGTCAGGTAAGGGTAGGTAAGTGAGGTGGGGGAGTAAAGACTGCTTAGCTGTGAAAGATAAGATGTCAACTAGAAAATGTCATAGGCTATAGGAAGGCAAAGGGTTCTCTCTAACGCTAGAGAAACTAGACTCTTGTACAAAATGGATAAAGTGTTCAGTGTAGGGGAAGTTGACGATTAGAAAGAAGGAAATCAGATAGGGTAAGGCTCTTGGAAAAAGGAAGGGTTTGCACTCATCTGTTAAGTTTCTGGTATCCCCTTTCTATCACTGCTTCCATGCTAACTGGACTAGTCAGAAGCTGGCTGCTGACCTTACTCCATGGAAGCCTCCTAGGACCTGCCTTTAGTGGATGTCTGAAGTTGGGGACCAGGTGGATGCTGAAAGATGTAGGGAGAACTTGTTTCTTCTTAGAATCTAGTTGAAATGCAGGGCCTCACTTCCAGCCATGGTTCTTGAACTTGACACTGTGGCTTTTCTCACTCTTGCCCCCTCTTCAGAGTTAAGTACAGTAGGAAGCTTGTGGCTGTCCTGGTTCTTGGCCTGCTCAATGCTGTGTGTGGAACCTTGTCTTCAGGGCTTCCTTTCCGGGTCCTCTTAAGCCTGTCCACCTTTCCTTCTACCTGGGCCTCCGTTCCTGCCAGCAGTGGGCCACTCTGCCTGCTCATGCTGTCTCCTTGCTTCACCAAGCTCTGAGTGTGCCTCACCTCTGTGAGGTCTGTTGTTTCCCACTGGACTGGTCTCCTCTATATTCCAACCTAATAGCATTGCTTCTCTTGCCTCTGAGCCCTAACTTTCATCTGTTGTGGATTCCTCATAAAGACTTTCCCAAGGATGAGGTGTCTGTCATCTCTTCATCCTGGTCCTGTGGGCAATGTTCTGATTGGCAGGAATAGATGTGCTAGAACTTGTCATAGCTACCTCGACTTGACTGTGACCCTTGCCCATGCATCTCTCCTTCCTGCCTTTCCTTCCAGATCACCTTTTCTAAGAACTCTTGACCCCAGGGATTATACAACTTTTACATAGGAAGACTTGGCATATTTGTCATATAGCTATAGATGTACATACAATACAATCTAAACAGCACATTGACAACTTGGTATAGTTTGGGGGTGGGGGTGGGGGATGTTTCTATGATAATGGAAATCATGGGAGGTCAAAGCCTCCTTAACATTGTTGTCAATGCTGGGCCATCTTGGCCAGAGATGATGGGACCCCAAGGGTTCCCCTGCACCAGGGAGCTTCCAGAAGATCAGAGCAGATAAGCATTTGGTCTCTACTTGGACAGAGACCAGATCAGCCCATGACTGGGCTCACAGCTGTCCAGCCACTGTCTTTCTTAGCTGTTCTGTTCCGCTTCACTCTGCTTTAGGGTCAACAGCTAAGAGTTCAGAAGGCCCCTTAAACTGTCCATTTCATAGACTTTCCAAGTTTGTCACCCCTTGAATGTGTTACCTAAGGTTCTGCTTTTTCCTCCAATCTGGAGAAGACTTTCTAGAGTCTACCTGCTATAGTCATTCTCTAAGTGGTTATTGAACACTGATTCTACCATGATCTGGGGTAGCTCAGTCCCCGTGAGCTCAGTGTAGTGACAGGTCATGGATGACATGTGATGGCCCTGGGGCTGTTATAGAGACATAGGTGAAACAGTCCTAAAATTGGCACAGGAGGCTCACCAGGTAGCTCTGCCTCTGAATCAGGGCTCAGAGCTGCACTGGGAAGGCATCTCCTGGGGGAGGCCACATGCATAGGTGGGGTGGCCGGCACCATGCAACTTTCTTCAGAGATGCAGCTTAGGAGCTGGAGGTCTCTGGGGCCATGCCCTTGGCCCAGGGCATTGCTGTTAGTGCTGGATATTCCATCCCGGAATTGGGCTTCTTTGGCCATGGCTGTGCTGGTCCCCATGCTGCCAGCCCAGGCCTTCTGGCTCTGCTGCCAGCCCCTGTCCTGTGATGGTCCAGACCTCAAAACTTCTCTGAGAACATGTTTCTTCCTGGACATGGCCTTCCCTTCTATTAAAGGTAAGACTGAGGTTCCCTATGTTTGCAGGGAGAGAGAACACGTTATGGTCTTAATGGAGCACAGGATTTCCCTGAGTGGCACAAATCTTTCCAGGACACTGAGCAGCTTGGCCTCTCTTGAGCTGGACAAGGAGGAACAAGGCCAGATGCAGCAGGGACTGGGCCAGACAACGTGGCTGCTCATAGAGGGCTCAGAGGGTACCCTTCTTATATTGTATAGGGGGGAAGGACAGGCTTTTTATAGCCTTGGGAGCGGTGTCTGCCCAGGTGTTGATAATAGGAGTCCGAACACTACTAGACATAGTATATCAGTACTGGCTCTCATCTCAGTCCCTGTGAGTGACTGAAACCCAGGGCTCCAGCATAATCCCCTCCTCCAGGGATTAAATGAGCTAGCAGATTTTGGAGCAAGGGGTAAACTAGCCTAAAGTAAGAATCACGGGGATCCCAGTGATGGAGTACCTGGTCAGTTTCTCCAGCCCTCTTCAGTGGGCTAGTGGACCTCAGAGGCATTCCTTCTACCCAGGACTAGGAAGACCAGAGATCATCTATGTTGAATGGATCAACTTTGCCACAGCATGTTCCTTTGCCTCTTGAGTCTCGTGTCCTCCCTACCTTTTCTGTGTCTTTGAAGGAAGAGTGGTCTTTGGTGTATAGTAAAGAACAGAAACCAATCTGCCCAGGCTGGGAGGACAGGGCAAGTGTTGAGGATGGGTCTTTTTCCCGGGAGAAACTGGTATTCCGGGAGCCTTGTAGATGGATGTTCCCAGGAAATAAGTGTTATATAGGCCTGGAGAGGTCTCTGGGGAGACAGGACCTCGGCAGACTTCCTTCTGATCCTAGCTCTAGAATATGCTGAGAGACATTAAGTCTAACATAGAGACACTACCCCCAGCAGAAGGTGTCAGCCGAGCATGGGGACAAGCGGAAGGAAGGGGGTTGGCAAAGCACTGGGTATCCTGTAGGATCTGATGGTTGAGCCCAGGCAGCATTTCTGGGGGTGGTAGACTTTGCTCACAAAAGGTGAAAACTGGGGAAGAGGTAAAGGTAAGGAAAACAAGCCAATATAGCACCAAACAGCTGGTGTGAAGAGTTCTAGGGTCTCCATCTGGGTCTGGAGTTTTGCCTCCCATAGAATACAACACAGAATGTAGAACCGTGGAGTGACCCATAGGGGCAGGAGTGAAACTGGCCCTGGAGGTCATGATCCAGAGTGTTTATGGATAAGCCTGCAGGTCACTTGGGCCCATGTAGGCTTCTCCCAAAGCCCCAACTGGGAGACTTGACTTCCTCGGCATCAGTCACGCTTCCAAGCACTGAAATATATAGAGTAGTCTGGGAGGTGGGAACTGGTGTGAGAGCCAGACCCTTGTCTATAAGGAGGAGTCTTGGGGCATCTCTGCTGGCTGCT